>PVIR01016560.1:19118-36859 GCA_004026965.1 Petromus typicus | reverse complement strand
TTGCCAAGTTGCCCAGGCTGCACTCAACTTGCAATTCTGCCTCAGCCTCCTAGAATGTAATGTGATTAAGTTTCTTGCTGCCAAAACTACCTCCTGCAAGAATCATTCTCTGCCTGAGCTAAGTCAGTTTATCCTGAGTTGATGAGTTGTCGCATCTTGTATGAAATGGTACCTGGTACCCTCTCTGCCCGCACTGCCGACTGCCTGTTAAAGGACGTGTGTGTAGCCCATGTATGAATGTATTATTTTAGGCTGAAATCTCACCAATCACCCACACTGTCTCAGACCTGCTGTATCTCCCAGGATGCCAGGAACTTTCCTTAAGAAGCTGTGGTGGGCGTGACCTGGGCACCGGAACCGCACGTGGGCGGATGGGCGCACTCACCCAAGATGCTCATCACCACCAGGATGGCGAACAGCAGGACGGCGATGGCCCCCAGCAGGAGCCGCGTGGTGGTGTCTGCGGAGAGGAGAGAGGTTCGTGTCCAGCTGTGTGCACGCGTGGCGCGTGTGCACGCTGAGCTTGTGGCAGCATGACTCCTTTCCTGGAAGCATCACACCCGCTGATGGCCCTCGGGTGGTTCCCACCTTTGGGTTCCTCGAAAACCGCACAGACTTATCGAAGTCCCTGCTTCCCCAGGTCCACGCCCAGTGGTGGGGCTGCGGGGCCATCCGGCGATTCTGTGTGGCTCTGGGGGGACTGCCCAGGGGCTTTCCAGTGATGAGAGCATTTCCCATTTCCATACGTCCTCACCAGCACTTGGTGATTTTCTTTCTTTCATTTTCCCTCCGATTTTAACTTTCGTTGAGTATTGTCTTAGCCATTAGGAATTCAACATAAGAATTTTGGAAAGGAATTGTATTAAATCCAAAACAACCTTTGTTTGGTACTCTGGATCAAACTCAGGACCTTGAGCTTGGCAGGCAGGTGCAGCAGCCCTGGAGCCCTCTGACCCGCTCCAACTAGGATGGCTGCTCCCTAGCCCGGCACTCGCCGCGGGGCTTTGCACCAGCAGCCGGAGAACTTTCCTGTCCCGCTGCTCTGCCTTCCGCTTCTTCCTCCTCACTTCACCCCCCGCCCCTCCCCGTCTAGAAGAACTACTCTTCCAGCGACCATCTCAGACAAGGTATAGCAGGAGTAGCGCGCTCTTTTCCCCTGGAGTTGGGAACTCAAAGGACTGTATTGGCTGGAAGGAACGCCTCGGAATTTCAGAGGTATTAGTTGCCTGGTAGCACCAGTGTTGCTCTTGAAAATTCACCACGGTCCCACCTCAGTAATTATTCCTCCTCTGCAATAGCCCAACATAGATGGAGCTGAAAGGTGTGGTTTATTTGGGCTTCTAAATGTGTGTGACTTAGACTAATATTAGAAGGAACAACTGAAAAACTGTGGCTCCTAAACCCAGACGGAGCTCCCATCACCCCTGCGCCTGCGCCCCCAAAGGCCTGAGCCTGGCAACGTCATCCTGACGATGAGAAACCGTCGGACGCGGAGCTTGGTAATTTGTAAATCCGTAAGAGGATTTGCTGAATGCGCATGTGTGGTTTTGATCAGGAAGTTGTGGGTTTCTGTCTAATCCAGAAACTTTCAACATTAAAAATTCAGAATTGGTGGGCAGTGAAAAATCTATAGTGTGAGGTACACAGAGTCACTCTGTCCCTCCTGCCTCACCCCCACCCCAGTGCCAGAAATACCTGAATCCCAGTCACCTCCGTGTCCCCAAAACCCTGGCTGGAGCTCGAGCTCCAGCAGTCAGCCATGGGGAGAGGCCCAGCGGAGGAACTGCTGTCTGCCTTTGTCATGGCCACTGCCATCTGAGAAAGTCTCCAAGCCCTGCCCCACTGCGGCTCCCTGCTACAGGAGCTCCTAACCTGGGGACAGACGGCCGGGCACACACTGACGTGGTGGCTGAGGGGCTGGGAAGAGCGAAGCGCAGTCTGATCCCCTCCGGGGAACCTGACCAGCACAAGTCGTTGGTCACAGGAAAGGTCCGATGGCTGTGCAAACCCCACAGGGGATTCAGGTGTCACCACCCAAGCGGTGTCCTTGGAGGGACACTTAGCGTCTTGGCTCAGTGTCCTCACCTCTAAGGTAGGGCTCCCCAAACCCCAGCATGAGGAGTAAAGAGGTAGGGAAGGCAAAACGCACGGGGCGGGAGCCGACAAACACTCATGGCCCCCAAGGATCATCTACGTTAAGAAGTGTCTGAACCAGGCGTGACAGCGCTCCCTGGTGATCTCAGCACTCAGCTGAGGCAGGAGGACTGCCGAAAGTTCAGGGCTGCAAAGTGAGTTCAAGCCAGTCCAGACTAGAAAACAGGACTTTGTCTAAAAACAAGTGCCGGACTTGGTGGCTCACTCCTGTAATCCCAGCACTCGGGAGGCAGAAGCAGGAGGACTGCTGTGAGTTCCAGGCTCGCTTGGGCTACATAGTGAGCTCAGGGCCAGCCTGAACTTTAAAGACAGACCCTGTCTCAAAAACAAAAAACAAAATCCTGTTTCTCAAGACAGGTGCTTGGCTAAGCAGAGATTCTGTGGCTTCTGGCCCCTCACCCAATCAACAGTAGTCATCGACGGACTCCAGTCTGAGGGCTCCCTTGCTGGGATGCAGGGGTCCCACATCTGGACGCTGGGACAAGGGGCACAGGACAGAACATACACACTGGACCTGGGTTTATGGCCCCCAGAGGGGAAATCTGACTGAGCAAATGAGGTCCTCCTTGCCATCAGAAAAGGACAGTCTTCTCAGGGTGCCACCCTGCTGCCCTGTTCTGATGGACCCCACATCCCCTCATCTTTCTGCACCGGTCAGAATCCATTCTAGGCCCTGGGCACACTCTTGCCCTAACAAAGGTCCCAACCAGGGAGGACCCGGGGACTGGGGCTAGCAGAGGGCCAGTCCCAATAGGACGCAGTCTATATCCTGAAAGGCCTGTGGGAAAGTGGGCAGGCGGGGAGCCCGGGCACCAAGAAGCACACCTCTCAGAGATGGGGGGGAGAGGGGGACACGGACAAAGGTGGCCTGAGTCACAGCCCGGTAGGTCCACACCAGGGCAAGTGAAACAAGGCTGGACCACGGCAGATGCTATACCTGAGGCGGGCAGGACAGTACCCAGACAGTCTGGCCATCCTTTTGCCCCAGGTGGCTCCTCTCCAGCCCACAGCTGGGCTCGGCCAGCCTCGGCCAAGAGGGGCCAGGGCCAGGGTGGCAGGTGGACCCAAACACACAGTTCCCTCCCTGGGGGCAGATGCTACCTAGGCCCCCTGCTGACTGCTGCTTGCCCTCCTCACCTGGCACTTAGTCCCCCCTGGGGTCAAGGGCAAACCCACCGTCTACGCCCTGAAGAGCCCCTAACCCTTGGCGTGGCTTTGGTGTCCTTCAGGCCCCTCTGCTCCACCCAGCCCTATCCGAGGACCCCGGGGCTCGGTTCCCACCGAGCAGGGTAGGCTCCAGGCGCTGCGCCCCCGCCTCCTCCACACCCCTACCCGGTTGCCGGGTCTAGGAAGCACTCCAGGAGGCCCTTCTAGTTAATGCCGCCAGGTCCCTTCCGCCCTCGGACTTGGGGCCCTAGGAGCACCCCCAAGGCTGAGGCGAGCCCTCTCTCATCCCCTCCAGCATCTCCACGGCCGAGACAAGTTTTCTGAACAAACTCGGGCAGCGCAATCCATTCGGTGTGGGGCTGCCCCTCCCCCGCGCAGCGGCGCCCGGAGCCAGGCCCGGGGGCAGGGGCCGACCTCGCCGGGAAGCACCCCTCCGGATTCCCCCAGCGCCCCACTCAGCCGGCAGCGGCGCCGAGCGCCCCGCCACATGTGCGGGCGCAGGGCAGCCCGACCCCTTTCCGCGGGGATTCAGGGGTCGTGGGCGAAGCTCCAAGGTCACGGGCAGAGCGCGGGCTCAGTGCGCGGGTCCCTGCTTCCCGGCCGCGCCCGGTGGCATCGCGGGCCCCGGCTGAGGGGCTGCGGTCCCCGGCCCGCTCCAAGGTGACCGGGCGGGGCAGGCGCGCTTACCCTCCAAGGCCGCCTTCCAGCTGGTGCTGCCCTCGTAGCCCGAGCCCGACCGGCGCAGCAGCCCCTCGGGGCCGCGGGCTTCGGCCTCTGCGGGCGAGCGCGGCCTGGGCGCGGAGGGCGCGGGGCGCGCGGCGGGGGGCGGCGGGCGCGCGCGAGCGGGGGCCTCGCGGCGGGGCTCCCGGGGCGCGGGGGGCTCCCGGGGCGCGGGGGGCTCCCGGGCGGGCTCCGGGGCCGACTCCATGCCGGGCGCTCCGTCTCCGGCTCCGGCTCCGGCTCCGGGCCGCGCTGCACCCGCCGAGCCCGCCCGGAGCCGCTGCAGGCTGCGCACAGAGGAGGCGGAGCGGGGGACGCGGGGCGGCGACGAGGAGGCGCGGAGCGGGACACAGGGGTCCCCAGCCCGCCGCGCTGCGGGGCTGGAGTGGACAGCAGCTGTCCCCAGCCCGGAGCCCGGCTGTCCTCTGGCCCCACCTCCCGGACCTCCACTGGTCGTGTGCTAGAATAGGGATGAAGTTCGCGGGGCAACGTGAGGAGGCCAAAGGGAGGTGAGGAGGCTCGAGGAAGATGCGAGCTTTCTTCAGAGCTGCCTTGGAGGCCACCAAAGAGGCAGGTGCTGCGCCTTGGCCCCAGATTCTTGATAAATGACAGAAATATCAACGGGTGACACAGATAGCAAGTGTCTATGAGCAGACTTGTATGCAGGCTTGACCTGCATTTATTGAGCATCTACTAAGTAAGAGCGATTTCTGTTTGCGTTGGCTGACAACATCCCCAGTGCAGGCTGAGACTGTACCAGAAGGCCAGGGCGCACATCGAGGCAGGCCGGAAGGCTGTGCGGGTGGGGTGGCCGTGTGTCACACCTCGTGCTGACCCACAGCCACCTAGGGCTCCAGCCCCCATCACCCGCCCTCCCCCAGCGCAAATCCCACCCTCTTTCAGTTCTTGGGGCTCTTCGACCTTCCCGCTTTCACCCCAATCCCACCAGCCTCCAACCCTCAGAGGAAGAGCACCGTCTTTGGAACGTGCTGGAAAAGTCTCTGCCTTCGCCAAAGCCCATAAAGTCACCTAAGATCCACTGCCAGGGCCTGTCCTTTCCAGGGTCCCCTGGAATGCCAGTGAGGCCATAGCTGTTGGCAGAAAGAGGGCCAGGAAGAGATCATCGACCATAACAGAGAAAAGCAAGTAATTCACTCTGCTGTCCATAGATTTAAAAAGTGAAAAAATTTTTGTGAGGCCAAGCCAGGGGTGGGAGAGAATGCCTGAGATCCAAGCACTCGGGAGGCTGAGGCAGGAGGATAGCCGTGAGTTCAAGGCTAGCCTGGGCTACATAGCGAGATCCTGTTTCAAAAACAAACCCGATGGGGCTGGGGATTTAGCTCAGTGGTTCCGGCGCCTGTCTTGCAAGCACAAGGACCCGGTTCATCCCCAGTTAACTACATACAATACTGGGTGTGGAAACTCCCACCCACCAGCAACCAGTACCACACACCACAGTGCCGGGCGTGGTGGCTCACGCCTGTCATCCCAGCACTCGGGAGGCAGAGGCAGGAGGATTGCTGTGATGTGAGTTGGAGGCTGAGCTCAGGGCCGGCCTGAACCACAAAGCGAGATTCTGTCTCAAAAAGTAAAAAAACCAAAAACAAACCCGAAAAGGCTGTAAGACAAGCCAAGGAGAGGACATAGTGTTACTGGTAGATGTTTTATGGCATGGCTGTATTTTCACACCAGCTCCTTCATAGAGAGTATTCCTGGCTGTTAAGGATCTAATTCCCAGGGTTTGGGAGCCCAGAGATTCACTGGTCAAAATGTATAAAATTTCAGTGAGATAAATGTGTTTTGAAATCTAATACACAACATATAATAATAGTGCATTGCATATTTCAAATTGCTGAGAGAATAAACTGCAAATGTTCTCACCACAAAATATATCTGTGGTGATAGGTATGTTAATTAGCTTGATTTAATCATATTACAAGGCATACATATATATTACAGCATTACTTTGTACCCTATAAATACAAATAATTATAGGTTAGCATAATTTACGATAATTATGGTAACCTATAAATAAAAACAAAATAAACATTTTTAAATAATCAGATTCTCATTGCAAGTTTTGTCACATGACCCGACACATACCCCAAGGGCAGGGGTCTGCGAGCAGGTGCTGTCCTTGTGACACAGGACATGGCCTGTCCGCCTCTCTCCTCCCTGGCTGGCACAAGCACCCCAGACAGGTGAGGACCGCGTCTCGGCCCTGTCTACTCTGCCACAGATCCCCGGGGACTCGGCTCTTCCCGACACTCCTTCCTCCCCGCCCTCCCTGTCCATCCTCTGTGTGCTCGGCCTGGATGCAGCCGCAGCCCCGGGCCGTGCTCCCAGAACCCAGGAGGATGGTACAAGACAGGCCCAAGTTCCACTTTGCTGAGCCACACGTGACAGGTGGCTGGCAGTGCCACCATGGCTCAGGAAAGGAGGCTGGGCTTGGGGAGCTCCTGGGTGTGTGGACAGCAGAAGGGCATCTCGAAGCAGCCAGAGCTTAGTGGGGTCAAAGCTTTCCCACCACTGTCCCAGAGATCAGGCCATCTACAAGGACGAGTCCCTGGGAGGAGGTAAGGCCTTGGAGGAGGGAAAGGCTTCTTGGGGCTGGTGAGGTGGCAAGGTCTTGCTTGCTTCTCGGGGGCACCTCGGCATGGAGCTCTCCCACTAGGTGGCAGAAGCCAGGGAGGCAGACGCCATTCCTCAGACAGCACAGTCCCCTGAGGTTTCCAAGCTTCCTTCCTTCCTCGCTTCCGGTCAGCTCTGAGAATAGAAAAGGTGGGGCTTCGGGCAAGGGGTAGGGTTAGACTGTAGGGTCTGCGCTGGCCATTTCCATCTCATGGAGCAGGCCCCAGGGCTCAGATCCACTCCAAGGGCCACCCATGTCCCTTTCAGTGACAGCCGCTGGTGAGATGCCCCAGAAGAAGCTGTGTCTGACCCGGGCCACCTTTTCCCTGCAGGTTGATCCACTTAACGTCTCCCTGCCTTCACTTGGCTCAGCTATCACTCCTGCACCGCCAGGTATCCTAAGAAGCAGATCAACTCATGCATGAGATCGCTCGAAATATTTAGTGAATGTTTACATTAAAAAAAACTTTACAGTAAAAGACGCAGCGCCCAATCCACCTAAAAATACTCCTCTCTCTCCAGACGCACTTATCGCACCGTTCTTTCCGCTTCCTACAGCAGTTCTGGAACTGGTCCTTCCTGAGTATCTTTACAAGGTGTGATGGAAAGTACGACGACCGCTCCTGCCAAGTCCCCCACTGGAAAGGCGGCTCAGAGAAACATCTGCTGTCTGCATCCACCTTACCGCCGGAGGGGGCAGCGCCTGCTGGCTCCTCCCCGAGTCAAAATGACAAAGAAAGGGTAATGTTGTGAATTCATTCAAGACTTCGAGTCAGCTGTGACTAAAGACACAACTAAAGACACTCATGAAAGAAGACATACAGACACGCTCCAGAGAGGGGTAAGAACAAGGGGCTGAGTGGATTTGAAATAAGGGGTGTGGAGGGAAATCAGGCGACTGTTTTGAGCCCAATACATTTTTAAATTCTAAACATTCACCATGCTTTGCTATCATGCTTTGTACGTGAAACACAGAGACAACAAAATGTGGGATCCTCGTTCCCTCCGGTCCGCCTTCGTCTCTTGCTGCGCTTTCTGCCGCCCGCTTCGGCACAGTAACTGCAGAACCGGCTCTCCGGACCAGCCTCCCACGCTCCTGCCACGCGCGGACATCGCGGTGCGGGTCAGGGGCCGCGGGCAGGACGGGCCTCTCCTCACGGCTGTTCTTCCTGCTGTGACTTCCGCACACTGCGTGTGTGACACAGCTGGGGAACCGTGCATCGTGCCGGCCATGTCCCGGCACAGCGGTCCTGCTGCTCGGTGCCCCCCTCGCTGCACATCCCCGCTACCCCTCGCCTGGGCTCTGTTCGTCTTGCTGCAGCTGCACCCACTGAACACCTCCCGTCCCCGGCCCGCTGCGCCGGCTCCCACCACCCAGTTTCCTGGCTCTGCAGACTTGACCGCCCTCGGTAACTCCTGTACACGGGGGACTGTGCAGCATCCAGCCTCTTGTGGTCGGCCTGCTTCACTTAGGATAACGGCCTGAAGGTCAGTGCATGGTGGGCCTTGTGTCATGACCTTCACATTGGTGTCGTAAAATGGAAATGCCAAGAAGCACTCGCCAACCTGTCCCCGGGCCCCTGACTCCCAGGGCGGTGCATGCCTTGTCTAAGAGGCGGCAGTTTAATCAGCTGCTTCCTCACTGCATAACATGAGTGTCCTACTTGCTGGCTTGAGTGGCCTTGGCTCCGCCATTCCACGTCTTAAGGTCACTTGCAATGGCACGTCCTTTATGCCGGCTTTCTTGGCAGCCTGCTTCTCAGTGTGGGCATCAGGAAGCCCGCTTTGGCTCAGGCCGGCATGGCATGAGCTCATAGGAATCAGCATTCAGGACAGGGCGGCTGCAGGTCACACTGAGCTACACTCTGCACATGGTGATTTTACTGTCCCCAGCGCTGGCTTCACCCTCGTGGCTCACGTGGAAGAAGGGACCACCAGCTCTCCAGGCCTGTATCCTCCCCACCCAGGCTTCCCGTGCCCTGCCCGGCCCGAAAGGGTGCCCCTTGGATCAGATCACTGGTAAGGTCTGGTCCCATGGCCCAGTTCACAGGACTGAAGTGGAAACTAATGGTTTCCCAGAGCAGATTCAGGGTGCTGGGCTGGGGGTGTGGCTCAGTGCTAGAGCACTCTGGGAGCACGCATGGGGTCCTGGGTTCCACCCCCAGTACCACAAAAAGAAAAAAATCAGGCTACTAAGCTGGGAGCGCCTATAATCCTGGCACACTGGGAGGCTGAGGCAGGAGGACTGCCAAGAGTTTGAGGCTGACCCGGGCTACATAGTGAGTTCAAGACTTGCCTGTATTTCCCAGACACAGTGCAGACTTTATCTTTGTTCTCACTCTCTTTCTCTGTTTACTCTGTTTTTTGTACCAGGGATCAGAATCAGGACCTTTGCTTGCAAGGCAGGTGCAGTGCCACTGAGCTACATCCCCGGCCCAGTGAGCCTCTTTTTGGAAACAAGTTACACGATAACAGAATGGCTTGATTGATGTTGCTTTGGCCATGGATGCATTTCCTGTTTGTCACAGATGGGAGCGATCCCTGCTTATGTGTGGCTGTTGTGTCTGGCAGTATGTCAAGTCGGGGAATGGCACCTGCCCCGGCAGCAAGGCTGTTTGCCACAGTTTTACCAAGAGAGGTAAACTCGATGTCCCCCCAAGCCTCAGGAGCTCATAGGCAGGGCTTTCCGAAGGCAATTGGATTATGGGAGTGAACCGCTACTTGCTGTGGGAGGTGGGGTCGGTCCTAGAAGTCACTGGGGCGTGGCTTGGAAGGCTGTATCTCCAAGCCCTGCTCCTCCCTCGCTCTGCTTCCTGCGCGCCACGATGTGAGCAGCTCTGCTCCACCGAGCCCCTCCGCCTTGCTGTTTCCTCTTCGGTGCCAGCTGACCATGAAGGGAAGCGGGAAAAATAACCCCTAAAGCTGTGATTATCCTGTGTTTTGTTCCCCTGACAAGAAAAGTGACTAGGTTGGATTTTGTTCTTCCTTCGACAAATTTGGTGGAAAATCCTTGAGCATCAACCACACCCCAAGCCCTGGGCTTAGCACTAGCGGTCACAGATGAACTGGTGCCCGGTGTGGGCTTCACTGAGTAGCTCTGATGGCCTCTGCTTTAGCACCTTTGCCCAAGTTCTGCCAGTTTTCTCATCACCAGCGTAGCTGCCCTGGGCACCCACTCTGCAAATGAGAGAGGAACTATGTTTAGCATTTCCTGACAGAACCAGATTCTACAGTCAAGAAAGCTGGTCCTCACCAAAAGATTGACTTTTGGATGAAAGTGATGGCCTGGGTAATAATCCTGCCAAAACCCGCTACCTCCTGCATTAGCGTCTCCCTCGAGGGTAACAGGACGCTGCAGGCTCACACCAGCCAAAGAAAAAACCCTTATCTGACATTGTCTACTGTTTCTCAAAAAACAGAAATAAATGTAAATTTTCTTATCATAAAACTAATACATAAATAAGCTGATCTCTCATGTGAGCAGCATACATTTTTCAAATGACTTTTCTTTAGAATTTAGTGTTTTACTATGTTTCAAAGCACTTTTTTACTTTAATTTTTATTTTATCAGTACATCTGTGCAGGTCATGAAGTTTACATTTGTCGTGGAGAGTAGGTGTATGTACCTCACACAGGTTGTTTCTTTTTTAAATCCTCTTCCCTCCCTTGCTTGTGATCCTAGCACTTGGGAGGCTGAGGCAGGATGATTGCAGTGAGTTTGAGGCCAGCTGGGATTAGGGAGTGAGTCTGAGGCCAGCCTGGACTGCATAGTAAGAACCTGTCTCAAAAAACCCAAACAAGGCCACGTTCCCGAGGCCCGCAGGCCGGAGGGATAGGTTTGAATCCCGGCGCGTGGCCCCAACTCTGGAAGGCTGTGCAGTCTTTTTAGAAGCTGGGCCTTGGCCGAGGCGGCCGTGGGACAGAGTGGAGCCCTGGCGGGCCCTCCGCCGAGACCTGGCTCTGTTTCGCACAGCTGCAGAGCTGACAGGGTGAGGGCTCAGTGAGCTCATCACACATGCCCAGACAGAGTCTCCTGCGTTGAGAGCTTCGGAAGCAGCTCAGTCGTTTTCGCTCATGAGCGTTCCAGTTTGACACAAAGGGTTCGCCATGTTGAAAGAGTCGGCACTGTTTCCACTCCGAGCAGCGCAAGGATACAGCCTTTATGTCTGAGTTCGCCTTGTTTCGGATAAAGCTGTTGTGAAGCTCCACACGTCCTTCTTTCTCTCCTGTTTTATTCAGCCACTGTGGCCACTGTGACCAGAAGGGGTGAGGATGAATTGACGTCAAACTTCTGAACTCATGTGGCACTATCATCATCATTCAATTTAATTTTGGTTTGCTTTTTGAGGCAGTGGATGTTTTCGAGACATCCCGTAGGGCTGTCCTTGACCACACACATATCCTCCTGCCTCAGCCTCCTAAATCCTGGGATTACAGGCCTATGCAACCGCGCCTGGCTCTCAGTTTCATTATTCCACTTCACAGGCTGCGAGCACGCAGGGCTCCTGGGTTCCGAGCTTGTCTCCTGGGGCCGGGAGTACCCACCCAGCAGAGAGCACCCGGAAGCCGGCCTTTGGCTCTCAGGGACCAGGACGTTGCCTTGTTCCCCCCTCGCGGATGCCCTCTAGTGGCCAAGAGTGCGCACGACCGCGCTCGGATGCCCCTGCTAGAAGCCTCTGGCGAGTGCCAGGCCCTGCATGGACCCAGGAGAGCGGAAGACGCCTGGCCCCGGCACTACCTCTGCACAGCCTCCCCAGGTGCAGGCAAAGAAGCATGGCTTCCCCACCCACCAAGCACTCAGGAGGGCCCGGCTCGGGTCCCTAGAGACGCCCTCGCCCACCCCACAGGCACCGTCCTCCAGCCACCAGCTCCGCTTCGCTCTGAGACGCCTCTGTCTGTCATAAATAGTGCGTTCCAAGGAGAAGGGCCCTTTTCCTCCTGTGCTCTGATGTGGGGGACCAGGGAAAAGAACCTCAGCAGGCAGCACCCAGCCAGCCACTGGGGCCAGGGGTTCGGTCTTGGTCCAGGGGTTCGGAGCTGGCTGCTGAGGGAGGGCCCCGGCTCCCCTTTGCCTTCTCCCGGAGCAGGACGGGGAGCCGCTGTGCCCGCCTCTGGGGCTCTGCTTTGCTGACTTTCACAGGGACACAGACGGTCCGCCCGCAGCGCTGGGGACTTCCGCGCGTCCCCCCAGGTGATCTGGGAGGTCTGGGTGGCTTCCGAGCTTTGTGTTGAAGGGAGGCAGTGTCCCTGTGCTCTCGGCCTGTAAGCCGAGCAGGTTTGTTTGGCTTCTCTTGCTTGCTGGCAACTGTCAGGGTCCCCAGGTTTGTAGGTGCACCCCTTTTCACACAGTCCCAGCTGGATTAGATTTGGAAGGACAGCCCCTAGGGCTTCAGGACACAATCTGGAGTGGGGACGCCAGTTCATCTCCTAACACGAGGCCCAGGCAAGACGGTGCGGCAGCCCTCCCGTCTCCCCTCCGCTGTGGGGATGAGAGATCTTAGAAGGGACAACAGGCTCTCAGACCTGTAAGAAAGCTTTTCTCGCTGTTCGAACATGATCTCATCTGACCCTCAGGAACCGAGAAAATCTCTCAGGTAGATGAACAGCCAGAGTTCCTACTTAATGTGACCCAGACCACCAGGCAGGGGGAGACTTCCCGTTACATCAGTGGCCAAAGAGACACAGGTCTACAGAAGCCCAGGCCGACCTGGCTGGCCTGAGTCCTGGGAGAGTCACCCTTCTGCCCGTGAAATGAGGACTTCATTGGTCACCATTAGGAAGGGCACCTTAAAATCAGTTATCTGTTTTCCTCCAGAGGTCCTGCTGGCACAAATGCCACAGTCCTGGCTTGGAATCACCGTGCATAGTTCTCGAGTTGGGCTCATCCTGTCTGAGCCCGTGTGTCCAGAGCCTGTAGAAGATAAATTACCCCGGGCCGGTGATTTGGCTCAGTGGTTCCAGCGCCTGTCTTGGAAGCGCAGGGTGTGGGTTCAATTCCCCGGTAACCACATACACTACTGGGCGTGGAGACTCACCCCAGCAGCAACCAGTACCACACACCACAGTGCCGGGCGTGGTGGCTCACGCCTGTCATCCCAGCACTTGGGAGGCAGAGGCAGGAGGATTGCTGTGATGTGAGTTGGAGGCTGAGCGCAGAGCCAGCCTACAAAAGCAAGACCCTGTCTCAAAAAAAAAAAAAAAAAAAAGAAGAAGAAGATAAATTACCCCATCTCAGGTGGGGGCTCAGATGAGATGGTGGGAAACAACCCCTAAAAGTCTTCAGACGCTTCCTGGGCCAATATGCAGTGGGTATGGAAGCTGACTGGCCAGAGCTTGTGCCTGGGAGCCCTGGGTCCTCACACTGCCACCATGGGTAGGCATCAGGGAGTCTGTGACCCCTAAAATGGAAAAGCCCAGGAAACACACATGCACTGACTGGAGAGGCCGTTTCAAGCTTCCGGGTTTGTTGGAGTATCACAGAAATCTTTACACAAATGGGGAAGTCCCACCCCAAACCCCACTTCGCCCAAAAGTTTTTATGGGAAGAACTAAACTGAGCTTCCCTTCTAGAAAACTTACCATGACTCTGGAACTACTAGCTTCGAGAGTGTGACCTCTAAATGTGACACCGGCTGATCTCCCAAACTGTGCCTTAGAATCTGCCGTGGACCTGTCTGCCCCGTCGTGGAGAAGGCTGGATCCGAGTGGACTCTGTGGACCAGGGCCCAGCACCCCGAGGCAAGGCCCACCCGTGGATGTGGGCTCCACACCCCGCGGAGGGTGCGCTCGCCCTCAGCCACAGCCGGTGGGTCGACAACGTGCACTTGGCCAAAAGAATCCGCGTCTACAGTTAGGACAGGTCTGGTCCAGCCCCTCGCCGGCCCCCTCGCCTCCCTCTCTCTGTTTCGTTTCCCCTTTGTCTGGACCTCCTCTTCCTCCACAACTGTACCATCAAATATTTCTACCTGCTCAGAATGTAGTACAGGGCAACTTTGCTTCCTCAGAAAACTAAACTGTGTTTGGGGCCGTGTATTTATTGCACCATCATCCGGGTGGCATTGTGGAGTCTCCAGTAGAAACCGTTCTCAAACTGGCCCTGGTGGCACACTCCTGTTGTCCTCGCGCTGGGGCAGAAGGACTGCTGTGAGTGGGAGACCTGGCTGGGCTACAGAGTGCGTTCAAGGCCAGTCTGAGCTAATAGCAAGATCCTGTCTCATAAAACAACAGGGCCGGGGATTTAGCTCAGTGGTTCTGGCACCTGTTGCAAACCCACGGTCTCTGGTTCATCCCTGTAACCACAGACAACAGTGCTGATGTGGTGACTCACCCCAGCAGCAACCAGTACCACACACCACAGTGCCGGGCGTGGGGGCTCACGCCTGTAATCCCAGCACTCAGGAGGCAGAGGCAGGAGGATTGTGATGTGAGTTCAAGGCTTGCATAGTGAGCTCAGGGCCAGCCTGAACTACAAAACGAAACCCTGTCTCCAACAGCAACGACAACAAACCATTCTCAGTTCTTCCTTGTGATGGAGAAGACAGCTGGGTGCTCACTTTACAGAAATAAATTAGGGAATTTTAGCACATACCTTCCACTGTTTCTAAGTAGATTTCCTTGGCGGCCGAGATCCTGCCCTTCCCCGCCTGAGAGCGTGCGCATGCGCAGTGTCTCCTGTCTTTCTAGGCCCATAGCAGGAAGCAGGTGAGGGGCGGAAAGGACAGGTGGGCAAAGGCAGCAGCATAGCAGCAGCACAGGTTTCCGATGGACCAGGGCGGTGGGCTGGGGACTCACGAAGGCCCCGCTGCCCTCATACACTGTGCCCAAGACAACCGAAAGTGGCTCAGTGAGTTAGCTCAGTGTTTCCGGCGCCTGTCTTCCCATAAAAACAACAGTCATCTCTGGGGCTGTGTTGAACTTGCGGCCTTGCAGCTCCTTGGAGTGAGGGCCCAGAGCGGACGCCACCGCCCCCCAGCTGAGTGAGGCTAGTTCTTGCCAGGCAGCTCCCTGGAGCCTGCAGGCCATCCACAACTGACCTAGAGGGAATCTCATACTGGCCCATGATGACATCCCTGCCACATCTCAGGACAGCCATCAGCAAATGAAAAGACATTCAGCCTCATCTATAACTCAAAAGCCGCAGGCTGAGATTCAATATCCTCACCCATCCCTCGAGAAAAGAGCACCAAGACTGATGACACAGAGCACAGTGCCTTGGGGTGCTCCCCCTCCCCTGTGCAGGCTGTGGATGCGGTGGCCCTCTGGAAGGCCGCGGGGGTCCCAGATTGGGAGGGTGAGGGGCAGAGTCACCACCAAGACTGCGGGAGGTTTCTGGAACACTTCCGCCTTATTGTGACTTATGAGGGCTTTATACAGCACCAAGCAAGAAATGTGGCGAGAAACGGGAGGCAACGAGGCTGTTTGGGATTGGAGGGCTGTGGGTTTTATAACTGGAGAGGAGTAGAGTTAGAGGAGGAGCCCTGGCATCAGGCGATGGAGCCAACCAGTAGGGGGACCGCGGGCAGCCCAAGGCGCATCTTAAAGGGGTGGCGCAGAGCTCAGTTAGTTCTACCTTGGGACAGCAGGCCTTGCAAAGGTCTGACAGGATCACAGTGCACCTAACTTTCCCAAGCTACACTTGGATCTCACTGGCACAACCCCTCAGATCTGAAACTGGCCACACTGGCTCAGCAACTTCATTTTGTTGAATCTGTTCTGAAGCTGCCATCAGAGATGTGCTTTTAAAAAATAGGCGGGGCCGGGGAGTTAGCTCAGTGTTTCCGGCGCCTGTCTTGCAAGCGCAAGGGCCCGGGTTCGATCCCCGGTAACCACATACAATACTAGGTGTGGAGACCCACACCCAGCAGCAACCAGTACCACATACCACAGTGCCGGGCGTGGTGGCTCACACCTGTCATCCCAGCACTCCGGAGGCAGAGGCAGGAGGATTGCTGTGATGTGAGTTGGAGAGCTGAGCTCAGGGCCAGCCTGAACTACAAAGCAAGACTCTGTCTCAAAAAACCTAAAAAAAAAAAAAAAAGAGACACCACTCAAAAAAAAAAAGATAGCCAGGCATCTAGCTAAAAGATAGCCAGATAGCTCATTCCTGTAATCCCAGAACATAGGAGGCAGAGGCAGGAGGATTCCCGCAAGTTTCAGGTTAGCTGGGCTACATAGTGAGGTGTTTTTTTTTTTAGGTTTTTTGAGACAGGGTCTCCCTTTGTAGTTTAGGCTGGCCCTGAGCTCAGCCTCCAACTCACATCACAGCAATCCTCCTGCCTCTGCCACCCGAGTGCTGGGATGACAGGCCTGAGCCACCACGCCCGGCACTCTGGTATGTGGTACTGATTGCTGCTGGGCGTGAGTCTCCACACCCAGTATTGTTATGTGGTTACCGGGGATCAAACCCAGGCCCTTGCGCTTGCAAGACAGGCGCCGGAACCACTGAGTTAAATCCCTGGCCTCAAAACAATTTTTTTAAAAAATAGAATAAAATAAAAAATAAAAGGCAGGCTATGGCAGGAGTCCTGATTATGGGTCACAACTGAGAGTCCAGCAGGAAACACAAAAATAAATATTAAAAATAAGCAGCTCTTTCTGATAACTTTGACTAGAAAGTATTAAAGAACATTTTCTGTTGGATTATTCCTTTTTTCCTATTTTTTTCAGTAGTGATGATTGAATTTAGGATCTTGCACTTGCCAGGCAGAGACGTCAGCACTGAGCTACATCCTGGTGCTCTTTTTTCTAATATAAAATATTTTTCACTTTCTTTAATGATTTTTGCTTTGTTCTCTGCTACTAATATTGCTGTACATGCTTTCTTTCTTTCTTTCTTTTTTTTTTTATTGTGCAATACTGGGGATCAAACTGAGGACCTTGTGCTTGCCGGGCAGATGCCAAAACCACTGAGCTAAATCCCCAGCCTCCATACATATTTCTTATAATTAGTGCTTGGGAAACTTTCTTTCTCCTTATTTCCATTCTTACTCTTGCTTTCTAAGTATCTCTTAAAAACCCATATCTAGCTGGGTGTGGTGGCTCACGCCTGAAATCTCAGCACTCAGGAGGCAGAAGCAGGAGGATTGCTGAGTTTGAGCTCAGGACCAGCCTGAAATACAAAGCAAGACTCTGTCTCAAAAAAAAATAAGTTTACTAAAAGAGACTTTGTCTTTAATCCCTCTCAGAGTCCTACCCCTCACTTTGAACACAGGAATCCCATCATCCTTGCCACTCCTGACAGTCCTGAATCTTCTTCTGTGGATGTCTTTCGTTGCGCTGTCTCAGGGTCCTGAATGGATCTGTTTACCATTAGTGGTCTTTTTTTTTTTTTTTTTTCTTTTTTTTTTTGAGACAGGGTCTCGCTTTGTGGTTCAGGCTGGCCCTGAGCTCAGCCTCAAACTCACATCACAGCAATCCTCCTGCCTCTGCCTCCCGAGTGCTGGAATTACAGGCGTGAGCCACCACGCCCGGCACTGTGGTATGTGGTACTGGTTGCTACTGGGGTGAGTCTCCACACCCAGTATTGTATGTGGTTACCGGGGATCGAACCCGGGTCCTTGCCCTTGCAAGACAAACCCAGAACCACTGAGCTTACTCCCCGGTCTCGTTAGTGGTCATTCTGACTTTGGGAAAGAGCCAGGAATCACACTGGTGAATCAGGTAGATGAGGACTGTGTCATTACAAATCTACCTTTCCATTAAATGGTTCACTGCAGCTATATTCACTGCATTTTTGATTCCTCCTTCTGAAGACACTCAGGAAAGAAGACTTCCAGAACTGCTTCAGAAAGTGGCAAGAATGGGCGATAAGGGCCAGGGAGTTAGCTCAGTGGTTCCGGCGCCTGTCTCGCAAGCGCAAGGACCCGGGTTAGATTCCCCAGTAACCACATAACAATACTGGGTGTGGAGACTCACCCCAGCAGCAACCAGTACCACATACCACAGTGCCGGGCGTGGTGGCTCACGCCTGTAATCCCAGCACTCGGGAGGCAGAGGCAGGAGGATTGTGATGTGAGTTTGAGGCTGAGCTCAGGGCCAGCCTGAACCACAAAGCGAGACCCTGTCTCAAA
>PVIR01016560.1:0-19018 GCA_004026965.1 Petromus typicus | reverse complement strand
GAATGGGCGATAAGCATGTTCCAAATAAGGGGAATTTTTTTTTTTTTTTGAACAGGGTCTCACTTTGTAGTTCAGGCTGGCCCTGAGCTCAGCCTCCAACTCACACATCACAGCAATCCTCCCGCCTCTGCCTCCCAAGTGCTGGGATGACAGGTGTGAGCCACCACGCCCGGCACTGTGCTATGTGGTACTGGTTGCTGCTGGGTGTGAGTCTCCACCCCCACCATTGTTGTATGTCATCACTGGGGATCGAACCTGGGCCCTCGCGCTTGCAAGACAGGTGCTGGAACCACTTAGCTAACTCCCTGGCCCGAAGGGGGAATATTTTGATGGGGGTTAATAGCAACCCTAAGTTCTTGAATTAATGGCAACACGTCTTTCACTGTACTAATTTTTACTGTAGATATTCACTGTACTTTTTTGGTTTGTGTTTTTTTTTTTTTTTCTTTTCAGTACTGGGGATTGAACTCAGGACCTTGCGCTTGTGAGGCAGCCAGCTGACCTAAATCCCCAGCCCTTTTGGATTTGGCTTTATAGTTTAGCCTAGCCCTGAACTCACTACATTGTTCTTAATCTTGCAGGAATCCTCCTGCTTCAGTCTCTCAAATACTGGGATTATAGGCGTGCGCCACCTGCCTGGCCTCACCATACCTTTTGATTACACCTTGCAAGTTAGTGTATGCATTTTTTGTTTAAATTAGGAAGACTGCATAAATAGCAAAACTATTAATGATTGAGCTCTTTAGGGCATGAGACACGAGGGCTTTGATTTTTCATTCTGCATTTCTGTAGAATTTACATTTTGTTATGCATTACTGTTGGAAATGGAAAACAATATTTTTGTTTGGTTGTTTGGTAGGTTAGTTTTATTTTTTTGAGATAGGTTCTTGCTTTGTAGTTCAGGCTGGCCCTGAACTCACTGTGTAGTGCAGGCTGCCCTTGAACTCATAGTGATCCTCCAGCCTTGCCCTCCTAAGTTCTTGAATTACAAGGATGTGCCACCATGGCTAGCAATGGGATTTGAAAAGGAGCTTACAGACTATATTCAGAACTCCAAAGAGACCCAGCAAACTCTGGAAAGCACCTGCTAAATTTGGGGGACTGTCGTGCCACCTGCAGGGAGGACTGTGACAAAGTAGAGGTGTAGTGGTTTCTGGTTCACGGGGGAGATGGAAATGGTGGGTTCATACAGTTTCCCAACAAACGTTCTTTCACAGAGATGGGGACTGAACTCAGCAGCCTGTACTTGCTAGGCCGGTGCTCTACCACTGAGTGGTGCTGTCAGCTGTACCCCCAGAGTTGGGCAGTTCTTTTTTTTTTTTAGGTTTTTTGAGACAGGGTCTCGGTTTGTGGTTCAGGCTGGCCCTGAGCTCAGCCTCAAACTCACATCACAATCCTCCTGCCTCTGCCTCCCGAGTGCTGGGATGACAGGCCTGAGCCACCACGCCCGGCACTGTGGTTTGTGGTACTGGTTGCTGCTGGGTGTGGGTCTCCACACCCAGTATTGTTATGTGATTCCCGGAGATCGAACCCGGGTCCTTGCGCTTGCAAGACAGGCGCCGGAACCACTGAGCTAACTCCCCAGCCCCTCCTTCCCCTTCCTATTTACAAAAGATTTTTTTCCATATTTTCCTTTTCTTAATTTTTAAATTTTTCCTTCCTTCCTTTCCCTCTCTCTTGTTCCCCTTCTCATTTGAACATTTTCTTCCCATTTCCAAATATCTATTATACCTTTTGGTCCTTTTTTACACTTTCAGTTTCTCACACCAGAGAAACGATGCACTATTTACACGTGTGTCTAATTCATTTCACTTAAGAGTATGATCTCAAGACCATTTACCTAGAAATGTCTCAAGTTTATCCTTCTGTACAGCGGAGTTGTTATCCATTGTAAAACAAAGCCACATCTTCTTCAGCCATTCATATCTGACAGGCATTTGGGCCATTTCCAAGATCAAGCTATTACTGACTGTGCTGCTATAAATACAGGTGTGTGTATGTTGCTATGGTGTGATGCTTTTATATTTTTCAGATGCTATCAAGAAAGGGAACAATGGAACCTCTAGTTTTAGTTTTTTACGGGATTTCCAGTGGTCACATTAGTCTACACTCCTACCAACAATGGAGAAGGGCTCCTTTCCCACAGCCCCTCCAGTATGTGTTGTTGGTGGGTTTCTTGGTGGCAGCCATTCCTTCTGGAGTGCGATGACATTTGTCGTTGGTGGGTTTCTTGGTGGCAGCCATTCTTTCTGGAGTGTGATGACATCTGGCAGTGTTTTAATGTGGACCTTGAATGACCAGCGCTGTTGAACATTTTTTCGTAGACTTATTTACTGTTTGTATTTCACCTGTGAAGTCTGTTCATTTCGGATGCCCATTTTTGGATTGGGTCTTTGAATTTGGCTATTTTTTCCCTCTCACTTCTTATATCCAATCACCTTCTTCACATTAAAGTAATTAAAAAATAAGTTGGAGGGCCTGATTTTTTTCTGAGTTCTTTATATATTCAGATGTTAGTCTTTTTGATACAGGGGAGTGAACCTCGCTCCTGATCTGCTAGATACCTGAAATATGAGCTCGTGGTCTCTAAAATCAGAGTGAATTTTAGGAACAACGGAAGTTAAGAGTAGGAAAAACTTCACTGAGAAAGAAAGCTTCCGACAAAGAGAGACAGAAGGAGGCTGAGACAGCGCAGTGCCTACTAACCTCACTCCCAGGGGGCCTGTACGGAACAGAGCCACGAGGTGGGGCGGGTTTAAAACGGGACAAAATTACAGTTAACCAGTAACACTGCAAATACAGTCACTTAGGTAATATTAGTACAATGAGAAATCACAGCATGGACAAAGCCATGATGAACCAGTAAGATTACAGCAAGTATGGTCGCCTAGGTGATACTGATTAAATGGGGATCCACTGAGAAATCAAGTCATGTAACAAACGCACCAGGATTTTCAGTCAGGGATCTTCCTGGAGGGGGTGGGTCAAGATCCTGGCCTTCCGCCCCAGGAGACCGGTGCCCACTTGGAATACTAAGCCCTGCTGCTCATCCTACGTGTGTGGAGTGGGTGGTCTTCCTTCGGTAAAGTTAACCGTCAGTAGAGGTCTCTTGGACCGCTCTCTCTGTTGCTTTCTCTTCTGTGGGCTTTTAGAGAGCCAGCCGGTCCAGCGGCATACAAGAAGTCCAACTGGCTTACCATCGAGAACACTTCATCTAAGGAATGGCTGGCAAAAAAATTTTTCTTCACTTACTTTTTTTCACTTTGTTGATGGTTTCTTTTCCTGTGGAAAAAGTTTCTTTTTCTTTCTTTCTTTTTTTTCTGAAACAGGGTCTTGCTTTGTAGTTCAGGTTGGCCTTGAACTCACTGTGTAGCACAGGTCAGCCTCAAACTCATAGCAATCCTCCTGCCTCTGCCTCCCAAGTGCTGGGATTACAGGTGTGAGCCACCAAGCCTGGCATTGTGGTACATAGTTACCTGAGATAGGACTTGGGACTTTGTGCTGCCAAGCAGACACTGGAACCACTGAGCTAAATCCCCACCCCTGCAAAAGCACTTTTAAAAAAACAAACAAAAAAAACCAGAGTCTTGCTTTGTAATTCAGGCTGATTCTGAACTCAGCCTCGAATTCAGCAATCCTCCTGCCTCCCGAGTGCTGGGATTATAGGCGTGAGCCACCACGCCCAGCACTGTGGTATGTGGTAGTGATTGCTGGTGGGTGTGAGTCACCATGCCTGGCATTGTTGTATGTGGTTTCCGGTGATTGAACCTGGGACCTTGCACTAGCAAGGTAGACACTGGAACCACTGAGCTAAATCCCTGGTCCCTGCAAAACCTTTTTAATAAGATAACATCCCAGTTGTTGATTGTTATATTTCCTGTGTGATCAGGGTTTTGTTCATAAAATCTTTGCCTACACCAGTGTCTTCAAGAGTTCTACCTATTCTATCTTCCAGCAGATTTAATGTTTTTGTTTCAATACAGTGAACCCTTGACTTACAAACTCAATTCATTCCCCAGGGCTGGTTATAACTCAAGTTAGTCATTTGCCTTCAGAGCCTCTGTCCATATAATTTTAGGTCACACTTATTTTCTGGGCAGATCTCAGTGTCCTTCGCAAGACACCGGTCCAGGATTTCTCAATTAACCCCACACAGGACAGGATGGTGCAGTGCTCCTTCCAGAACTCGTTAAGAGTTAAAGCTGTATCTGAGACCATCTGGAAGCACAAGCAGCCGGTGTTCCAGTCGTAACTCAAGACTTGGTTCATAAGTTAAAAACT
This sequence comes from Petromus typicus, assembly GCA_004026965.1. NCBI lineage: Eukaryota > Metazoa > Chordata > Mammalia > Rodentia > Petromuridae > Petromus > Petromus typicus. The sequence continues at coordinate 14,737 of PVIR01016560.1, read as the reverse complement.
AAAATTCTGATCATAACTCAAGTTTTTCTTACTTCAGGCTTTTGTCACTGGAAGGCCTACTGTTTTTAGATCCCTGATCCATCTGAATTTTAGTTTAGTGCATGGTGAAAGATATGGATCTAGTTTTATTTTAGCAAAACATTTATTGGTACTTTTTTTTTTTTTTTTTTTTTTTTTTGAGACAGGGTCTCACTTTTGTGGCTCAGGCTGGCCCTGAGCTCAGCCTCAAACTCACATCATAGCAATCCTCCTGTCTCTGCCTCCCGAGTGCTGGGATTACAGGCGTGAACCACCACGCCAGGCACTGTGGTATGCGGTACTGATTGCTGCTGGGCGTTAGTCTCCACACCCAGTATAGGTATGTGGTTACCAGGGAATCGAACCTGGGTCCTAGCGCTTGCAAGACAGGCGCCGGAACCACTGAGCTAACTCCCCGGCCCTTATTGGTACATTTTATCATATTCTTTTTTTTTTTTTTTTTAGATAGGGTCTCTCTTTGTAGTTCAGACTGGCCCTGAACTCACTATGTAGCCCAGGATAGCCTTGAACTTGTGGCAGCCCTCCTGCCTCTACCTCCTGGGTGCTAGGATTACAAGCGTGAGCCACCATACCTGGCATTGTGGTATGTGGCACCAGGGATGGAACTTGGGATCTTGCGCTTGCCAACCCTATTGGGACATTTTAGATATACATGATAATATTCATCATAGGGAATTTGCACCTCTATATGATATACCTTGCTTCTTCTTTAGCAAGATATGGGGCACACACCTGTAATCCCAGCACTCTGGGACGCTGAGGCAGGAGGACTACAATTTCCAAACACCCTGGACAACTCAGTAACTTAACAAAAATTTGTCTCAAAGTTTTTTTTAAAAAAAAGGCTAGACATGTAACTCAGTCTTGTATCTTTCTTTTTTTTTTTTTTTAAGGTTTTTTTGAGACAGGGTCTCGCTTTGTGGTTCAGGCTCCCCCTGAGCTCAGCCTCAAACTCACCCACACCCAGTATTGTTATGTGGTTACCGGGAAATCGAACCCGGGTCCTTGCGCTTGCAAGACAGGCACCAGAACCACTGAGCTAACTCCCCGGCCCTAAGTCTTGTATCTTTCTTGGGAGTGGTGGGTCTAAACTTCGGCTCTCTTAGGCCAGGTGTTTAGCTCAGTGGTTCCAGAGTCTGCCTTACAAATGCAAGGTCCCTGGTTCCATCCTTCCCTGGTAACCACATACAACAATGCCAGGTGGTGACTCACACCCAGCAGCAATCAGTACCACATATCACAGTGCTGGGCATGGTGGCTCACGCCTGTAATCCCACCACTCAGGAGGCAGAGGCAGGAGCCTTGATGAGTTCAGGACCAGCCTGAACTACAAAGCGAGATCCTCTCTCAAAATACAAAACAAAACAAAAAATCTTCGCTCTCCATCCAGGTGACGGAAACCTAGCCGGAGTGTCGGCCACTGCTGTATCCTTCCTGGGTGTGGTACTTTAATCTCCTGTAATGGCCTGCAGTGAATGTCTTGACTGTCCTAGAAGTTGGCTCCTTGGCTGTCCTTCACAATGGCTTTGAGGGCCAGGCTATCTACCTGCCTACAAGATGTCTGACTAGCTTACCTATCTACAAGAGTGACAGGTGTCTGTAATCCCAGCATTCGGGAGACTGAAGCAGGAGAACTGTCTAGAGTTCAAGGCCAGCCTGAACTGCATAGTGAAACTGTCTTAAAAAACAAAACAAAAAAATGGCAGTCTTGCTAAGTCGTTAAATCGTCCAGAATGGGCTCAAACTTAGGCTCCTCCTACCCAGCCTCCCAGAACGATAAGGTTACAGGCCCTAACTACTACTTTAAAAACCAACCCTGTGCCATTGGACTGGAGGGAGACACGGATGCGAACAGGGACAAAAAATAGGTAAGAGTTGGCAAGGCCGGGGATTCCTTCCCCAAGCCTCGCAGTCCAGCTTGGCCCGAGTACTGGGTCCTGCGGAGGCGTGGCCAGCGGGCCCCCAGCCAATCACGGCTCGGTCCTTCAGGAGGGGCGAGGCCTGGGAATTTCAGCCACTGGGCTGGCGACCCGGGCTCCGGAGACAGCGCTAGACACACCTGGGCCCAGGTGTGCACTGCTCCGCAGCTCGCGCGGCGCGCCATGGAGCGGCCCGAGCCCGCCCCCGGAGGAACAGGAGGAGGCGGCCTCGCTGAGGCGGCGCTCCCAACGGCGCCCGTGCCTACCGAGGTCCCGAGGCCGGAGCCCGACCTGCCACCTCCAGCAGGGACGCCGCACGTGGTGTCGCTCGGCCCGGGCTGCGGCGCCTTCTGCCCGCCGGGCCCCGCGAGCGCTGCTCAGGCCGAGCCTCCGCAGGGCAGCGAGGCGCCCGCTTCCGAGCTGCTGGCCCTGGCGGCGCCCGGCGAGGAGGCGGCCGGCCCGTGGGCGCCCGTGGAGCTGCAGGTGGACGTGCGCGTGACGCCCGTGGGCCCCGCGGCCGGCAGCCACGCCCCCTCGCCCGCCCCGTCCTCGCGCTTCCTGCAGGTGCCCGTGCCCGAGCCCCCCGCGGTCTCCCGGGGCCTCGCCGAGCCCCGCAGCGCCGAGCCCCGCAGCGCCGAGCCCCGCGGCGCCGAGCCCGAGGACGCCGAGCTGCTGCCTCGCGCAGTCGCGCGGATGGGTGAGTGGCCCCGCCATGCCCGGCCCGCGCGGCCTCTGCAGCCCCGATCTTGACCGGACGGTTGCCGCGGAGGAATAAAGCCTTTCCCCCGCCCCCAAGGAGCTCCGATTCCTTGTTAGTGCCCCTGACGGAAGAACCGGCGGCAGGGTGTGCAGCGGTGACTCAGACACGCGTGGCACCCGGGCTGCCCGGGACGCTCGGCGCCGAACTGCGGAGCCGTGTGTCCCGTGCGTTGGTGGGGGGTGGCAGGGTCTACAGGAGAGCCCTCGGCAGCCCTGGGTCAGGACCGGGCAGGGCGCGCCTGTGGGCCTGGCGTGGGGAAGCGGCGGGGGCCTGCTGAGTCTGCGGGGCGCCGGGGAGTTAGTCGCGAGGGGCCGCAGGGTCCTCGGACCCCCGGGGGCGCCAGCGACGTGGGTGGCGTGGTGTGAGCTCGTTCCGGCCGGTCGCTGGTGTAACCCGTGTCCACTGTCGTGGCTGCAGAGGACACCAGCTTCTACGCGTTGGTCTTCCTCTTGCGATCACGCTAGGCTCCCGCATAACTGCAGCGACCTCTTGTTCTCAAGATTTGCTAATTAGTGACCATAAATTCCCTTTGCCATTAGCCAAATGGAGCCACAGGTTCTACGGGCTGGAACACAGACACCTTTAGACATAGCATTCATTCTACCACCCCCGTCGATATCTGGAAAGATGTGACTGGCTAGGTGCAGCGTCTGCCTGTGTTGCCGGCTCCTTGGCTGAAGCAGGAGGGGGCAAGTTCCAGCCCAGCCTGCACGGTTTACAAAGATGCTCAGAAGTGAAAAGGTCTACCGGGATGGGGAGATGAGCGAAGGAGCCAGTGAGGAGGTGACACGGTGACTTCTCATTCTAGGAAGTGACTGACAATATGGAGATTGAGTGCAGGGACCAGCTGGGAGAGGTTGAGTCTTGAGGTGTGAAGATTGTGGGGGAAATAAGAAAGAAGGTCTCTTTGGGAGCTCTAGGTACAGACATCATTTAGAGGGAGAAGGAACAACCACAGCTACTGGGGAAGAAAAACGTAGGCGAGGGAAGAAAGCCGGAAGCGAGGCGGGAGAGGGGCGTTCCGGGAGTGTGGGGCCCCAGGACGGCCGGAGGATGGGCCGGTCTGCTCCGGGTCGGTGGACACAGGGCGGGCGGCAGGCGCAAAGCCGGAAAGCTGGCCGGTGCGGTGTGCGGCTTTGCCGTCTGGGAAGTGCGGGCTGCAGAGGCTGGCGGGGCGGGCAGCGCTGCGTGGTCTGCCCGCCCTGCTGAGCGCTTTCTGTCAGGGCCACGTGGGAACTTAGCCCTCCTGCCGGGACAGGAAAAGCCACTGCGTGCTGCGTCTGCCCACCTGTTTGGGCAAGTGTCCCTAAGGACTGTCCAGCCAGAAGTGCAGGGCTGCCTTGGAGGCGCTCTGATCGGTGGCCTCGGCCCGAGGACTTCTCTCCCTCCGGCCTCGGTGTGGAGCCACCCCTCCACTCGCTCATTTCCCCCACACCGTGCACGGTGCATCTAGGCTGTGGCCAGGTGGGCGAGGCGCAGGGTGGCCTGTGGGACTTAAGAATGGAAAGCGGCTGTGGGCTGAGAGGTTCTGGAGAGGCCCAGGGGTGGTCAGGCCACAGCGGCAGGGGAAGCCGTGGTGTGCTCCACACCCAGGGGCGCGGAGTCTACGTGGGGAGATGGGTGTCACCGCTGGAGAGGAGGAGGCCGGGGCATAAGTACACCTCACATGATGGCATCTCTCTGCCATGAGTTCCTTTGTATTTAGAATTTTATAGAATTAAAAAAAATAATAATAAGACCAGGCATGGTGGTGCACCCCTATAACCCTAGCACTCCAGAAGCTCAGGCAGGAGGATCGCCTTGAGTTGGAGGCCACCCTGGGCTACGTAGTGAGTTTGACCAGCCTGAACTGCGCAGCAAGACCCTGTCTCAAAAAAACTAAATGAACTTTAAACCTGAGAGACGCAGCCCCCACCAGGTCCCACTCACTGTATGACATGAGTGAACCGGCTATGCCAGAGCTACAGAGCAGATGTCGGGGGTGCAGGTCAGAGAGGCCAGTCCAGGGGCGGACACTGCCGGGGCCACTGGCGGGCGAGTGGAATTAGACCTTCAAGGGAATGTGGCTTGCCTGTTTTTAGTTCCCTCCAGGAGACAGACTGTGTGTGTGCCCCAAGAAATGCTCTCTTAAGGAGGTGTGGGAGGGGCAGCTGCTTCCGGCACTGCAAGGGGCGCTTTCCAAGCCCAGCAGTGCAGAATCGTCACTTCCTGGGCGTCCGTACCAGGCTGTTTTCTACCAGGTTGGAGCTAAAGTTTCAGCCACAATCATTACATTTACGTAGTGACGGATCAACTTCTTTTCCTTGTCTTCTCGAGGCTTTCCAGTTCTGCTTTTAGTATTTTAGAGTACCCACTTTATAGGCAACTCTCCCAGCCATTTGAAATTGCTCCGTGTTGCCCAGGGATTTAGCTCGAGTGGTACCTTGTGCTTACCTTGGAAGGATAAGGGTCAAGTTTGACCCCAGCACCTCAGAAAAATTACTCCTTGTTTGGATAACAATGTTATTGCCATATATTCATTAATGTAATGGATTTTAGTATGTTCATAAAGTTGCACAGGTACCAGTATAATCAACTTTAAATTATCTTTATGTCCTGGTAACCTTTTGTCCCAGTATTTTTTTTTTTTTTTTTTGAGACAGGGTCTGGCTTTTAGTTCAGGCTGGTACTGAACTCAGCCTTGAACTCACAGCAATCCTCCTGCCTCTGCCTCCCAAGTGTTGGGATTACAGGCGTGAGCCACCACACCCTGCTTTGTGGTATGTGGGTACTGGGGATCAAACTCACCTTGAGCCTGCCTGGCAGATGCTGGAACCAGTGAGCTAAATCTCTGGCCCTGTCCTAGTAATTTTTAGTTAATTTTTTAAAAAAGTTTTTTTGAGGCAGGGTCTTACTCTGCAGCTCAGTCTGGCCTTCAAAACACAGTGATCCTCCTGCCTCCGCCTCCTGAATGCTCATATCACAGGGATGAGCTACCATGCTTGGCCCCACAGACATTTTTGTCTCTAGCTGCTTGCCTGTTCTGGAGCTTTCAAAGTGATGGACTTATGATACAGGTGCTTGTACGTCTGGCTTTTTTCTCTTCGCATAATTATCTTTGAAGCAAGGTATTTTCTCCACTGTAGGTTTAAAAAACGAGGACTTCAGAAGTACTTGTGGCTTTAAAATTGAATAATAATTGAAAATGTTTTGTGAAAACCCATGTCCACCTCTGTGTATGGCCCTATGTACCATACACATGCACACATACGTGCTTTCACATGTGTACATGGAGTAACTAATATACATGCAGTTTTCAAAATAACGCGGTGCTGCTGCAGAGCTTCCTCTGCTTGTTTACATACAGCCTTTTGAAAACAGTGATGGTCGCACGTTTAGCGCCTCACACCAGGCCGTGTGACCTGTGATCACCGCTGCTGATCATGCCTGGGTCTGGGCTGATCCAGCCCCCACTCCCATGCAGGGCACTGGGAGAGAAGTTTCTTCCTGCTGTAGAGATGTAAGTTAGGAAGTCTTTCACTGTCTAACTGCTGTGCCTGGGATTCCACGTCCTCCCTCTGGCTTCCCGGGCTGCTCCATAACAGGCGAGCCATGGCATTAAAGGTGTACTCTGCCAGGCAAGATGACTGTACACCTGTGATCACAGCACTCGGGAGGCTGAGGAACGAGGCTCACTATGAGTTCAAGGCCAGCCTGGGCTACACAGTGAGTTTGTCTTTATTTCACAGCACCTGTGGGAAACGGGAAACGGACATAACTAGAACCTTTGCATTAAGTTCTAGTCTCCTGTGAGACCAATAGCACATGACAAAGTACTTAGGCAGAAACGAGGCTTAGAAAAGAAGCTAAGGTTGGCCTGACCCATGCTACTCTGGTAGCCAAGACCCCAGACCCGAGCCTGCCACACCTTTTATTCTCCCAGACCCCATCTTGCCACACCTTTCATTCCATACATTCCAGTAGAACAGAAAGTCTTGGCAGACACATAATAATTCTAGAGAGATTATACTGATGAAGATCCCACAGGGCACGGCAGACCCCAGCAATAGTCCTTGAGGAATTATGTAGATACTGCTATAGTTGTGCCCTAGAGCATCACAGCACATGGAACACCGAAGTCCCTACTGCGACCAGAGGTGAAGACAGAGTTAAGTCCCCAAGTGCGTCTGCAGGAGGGAAAGCGTAGCCCAGTCATAGACTGTGCAATTATTTCTCCCAAATAGGATTGTTCCTGAAAAAAATAAAAAACCAAAATTAAAAAGTATAAACTAATAAAGGTGTATCCTGGTGCTCACTTTGGCAGCACATATTCTAAAATTGGAATGATACAGAGAAGATTAGCATGGCCCCTGCACAAGGATGACATGCGAATTTGTGAAGGTGCACCCTGTCTCAGCCTTTGCTTGGGCCATCCCTCCCCTTGGATGCACCCTGCTAGCCACACCGCCTGAGGCCCTTGGCAGCAGGCACCCCGTGTGGCTGTGGCAGGCAAGGTCTCTACTGTGCTCTCTCCTGCCTGGCTCAGGGCACCTGTGGGGACAGTCAGTCGTGGACTTGGGAGCAGAGCCCAGCCTGCTGAGCCTAGTCTGGGCCTTGCTGCTCTAGCATTGCCATGCCCTCTCAGTCTGCCCGTTGGGCACAGGCCTATCCCCAAGTCCCTGTGGTGGGCGCCAGCCAGTCGCTTGTTCCCTCTCCTTTGGAGAAAGTTTACCTCCTCCAAAGACTGAAGAAGCAGGTTACCTAGTGCCTTCCTGAGTGGAGCCGGGTGGCTCGCCTGGCACTGGGGCTCGCCAGGCGGTGCCACTTCTGACCCGTCTCTGTGGCTCACCACCCCCAGGGCTGCCCATGTACGTGAAGTCCCTACGCTGGGCCCTGGCTGTGATGGCCGTGCTCCTGGCGGGCTCCTCTGTGGCCATCGTGGCCCTGGCCTCTACTGCAGGTATGGTGCCCTCCCCCCACGGGACCACTCCTTGCCCTGTGCCCTTCGAGAGCAAGAATGAGACACCCACATGCCGCATGAAGAGGCCCCATCCCCCTGTATACAGCTTGCGTCCTGGGCAGGGGACTCTGTGCAGTGCGCGAATCGCGCAGCCTTCCTCCCTGGGCCCCGCCACCTCTGTGCTCCTGGGGCCACCCCTCCGTCGAGCTCGGGGCCAGCGTGGGTTAACACTGTATAGTCACCCTACACTGCGGCTCACCAGCCTCTGCTTTCAGGAGAAAGGTGCCAGCGCTGCCCGCAGGGCTGGGTGTGGTCCAGTGAGCACTGCTACTACCTGTCTTCACAAGCGCAGGACTGGGAGGCCAGCCAGGATTTCTGCTCCGGCCACCGCGCCACGCTCCCCTTGCTGAGGCACACGCAGGTGAGAAGCTGGCTTTCTGCACTGCCAGCGAGCCAGGGCCAGAGGGGTAGAGAGATGGCATCGGTCTCTATGGGGCGCAAGGGTTTAAAACTGTACTCACTCATTTTGGGTTTTGAGATAAGGTTTTACTGTGGAGCCCAGGCTGGCCACAAACTTGCAGTGTCCTGCCTCAGCCTCCAGTGCTGGGATTACAGCTGTGCCCCAGCATGCCTGGCTCTAAACTGTCTGTATATAACTTATTTTTTCTTCTCTGGTCTCACTAAGTTGCTGGTTAGGCTTGAACTCATGGTCCTGCCCCCTCAGCTTTTCAGAGTACTGGGCTAGAGATCCTCACACCACACCCCACCCGGTCTGTGCTTCCCAGCATCGCCGCGAGTGACGTGTGTTTGTTCTTTCTTGCTTTTGCTTTGTGTTGTGCAGTACTCGGGACTGAACCCAGGGCCTTGGGCATGCTGGCAAGCACTCTAGACTTAAGCTGTATCCTGAACCCCTAATTTTTTTTTTGCTAAGCTGGTGTTAACAGCACTGTAATTTTCCTTCTCATTGACATATCATAATTTGCTTGGTTATTTCCTGATTGCTGGGCATTTAAGTACTTTCTATTTTTTATTTTCCTATAAATAGCACTGTGTTATCTTTGGGGTAGTCCTTTGTCTCCCTTTATACTCTCGAGCTTATTTTTCAAAGTGGAATCACCCACCCAAACAGCAGGACCGATATTCCTGTTTTTGTTACCAAATTATGTCCCCCAAAACCGAATGGCTTATTAGCTTCCCACCCCTGTCCCGGCCACTGGGCCCTCTTACTGGGATCTAAAATATATTAGTTTTTCCCAGTTTAAAACATCTTGGGTATTCTTTGTTTGCTGTGTTAGTTGGTTTGGTTTGGATTTTTGAGACAGGGTCTCTGTATAACCCACGCAGGCCTCTAACTCCTGGTGATCCTCTTGCCTCAGCTTCCTGAGGGCTAGGATTACAGTTTTGTGCCATAATTTCCAGTTTATTTTTTAAAAAAATCTTCAGTGCACTAAAATATATATTTTTTTACTTTAAGTCATTGATAACAGTACAATGTTGAGGACAAATAGCACATTTACCTCTTACAGCTTGAACATTATCATTTTGGTGCATGTGGATGTTTTTTATTTTGGTTGTGCTACGCTCTTCAATTTTGCAGAGATTGAACCCAGGGCCTTTGGACTGAGCTATGTCCTCAGATCTTTTTCTTTTTTTTTAAGACAAGGTCTCACCTTGTAGTTTAGGCTGGGCCTGCCCTCACTTTAGCCCAGACTATCCTAGAACTCAGCAATCCTCCTGCCGGTGCTAGGATTACAGGAGTGAGCCACCATGCCCAGCACCACGGTACATGGTTATCTGGATTGAACTTAGAACCCTGCGCTTGCTAGCCAGAAGCTGCAACCACTGAGCTAAATCTCCAGCCTCCTTTTTCATTTTTTAGAGACAACTTGTTCAGTTGCTAAATTGCCCAGGCTGGGATTAAGTTTGTAGACCTCTTGCCTCAGCTTCCCAGAGCCCCGGAGTTACAGGTGTGCATCAGGCTGTGCTTCTGATGGACCTCTTTTGTTTCGTGTGCTCTGCCCCTTTACACCGTGGGCTCTGCGGCCTCCTGTGCACTTCTCACGCAGGCTTAGCTCCACACTGCCTGAGCGCATGGTCGCTGACACCTGCGCCTGGGCTGCTCCCAGGTGCTGCTGCTTGTCCCCAGCCTGCACCTCGAGCGCCATCCAGCCTGACAGAGCTCTGGAGCCCCTACTGCCGCCCCTGCCCCTCTTCTCTCTGGGCTATGTGGGTCTCTGTCCCTTGGTGCCCAGTGCGTGTGCTTGGTGGCAACTTCACCCAGATCCCCTTGAGGACTGAGATGGCCAAGTGCTGAGCCCTGGCAAGTGACACAAGTTCAGCCTCCACAATCCTCAGGGACGGCACACGGTATCCCGCTGGCTGTCTTGGCCAGTGAGCCAGCGATCTGCAGGCTCCTGGAGGACTCCAGTGCCTGGGACCAGAGAAGAGTGCCTGCTTTTCTCCCCCAGGACTTCCTAAGCAGACACCAGGTCACCAGGCGCTCCTGGGTGGGGGCCCGGCGAGGCCCAGAGGGCTGGCACTGGATCGACGGGATCCCCTTGGCACCCCAGCTGTGAGTGACTTTGGCCTTCCTCCCTCCCTCCCTCCCCCGACTTGGCATCGGGCCGTCCTTGTCCCCAGCCATTCACCAGCAGGACTGCCCCTGGCATGGACAAAAGGCCCCATGCCATCTCATGCCCCTCCCCTCCCCCAGGGTCCCCCAGGAAGACCAGGACCAGCCAGAGCACAGCTGCGGGGGCTTGGAGGAAGGCCGGCTGGTGGCACTGAACTGCAGTTCCCCTGCCCCCTGGGTCTGTGCCAAGGCCACCGAGTGAGGGCGGCTGCGAGCCGGGTTGCCTCCCCCAGCCTGGACCCAATGCCCACGGCTGCTCAGGGAAGGAGACTTCTGGGGGCCACTTGTCCACCAGTTTCAGTCTCCGGTTCGACACAGATCTGTTCCCATGACCTGGAGATGGTAACCTCTTACCCTGTGGGGGCCATTCTGTTACCCTTCGTTCAAACAGCCCTTTCCCTTCCTACCTCGCCCCACTGGCGGCCTGCAGGAGAGGAAAGGCAGCCGGTGGTCCCCTCTGCTTCCCTGGGCCCTGGAAGCCACAGCATCTTGGTGGTTGTGTCCTGCAGGGCCGGGGGCTCCGGGGGCGTCACTGCTCCCAGTTCCGTCTCCAGCCAGCTGGAGTGACTTGTAGTCTGTGCAGAGCGACAAGAAAAGCAGCCTTCCAGCCCCGGTGGACCACTCTGCATGGGGATGGCATGTGGGGTGGCAGGGCCCTGGAGAGCTGATGCTGTTTGGGTCAGGAGAAGCCAAGTGAGCACCGGCCTGGCTGAGGGGGCTGCTGCAGGGCGTGGGGCTGGGAGAGGGAAATGGGGTGCGGGTGGGGCTCAGGCGCTCAGCAGCGACAGCAGCCGGTCAGTGTCTGGCTAGAGAGTGCCAGGCCAGCTGGAAGGGTGGCGTGGCCTCCAGGCTCGCCTGGACCTGCGTCTCGCACTGTGTGACATGTTGTGCAGTGCAGCCTTCTCTCTGAAGGCAGTGCACCGAGATCCTCAGACAGAGAGCTTTGCCGGTGCCCCTGAACCCACAGCTGGCCTGGGCTGTAGGGAGGCACGGCCTCACTCTTGGGGTGTGTCAGAGGGAGCTGGGTGTGGTGGCACATACTGTAATCCCAGCACTCAAGGAGGCTGAGGCACTAAGATTGCCAAGAGTTTGAGCCACATAGTGAGCTCAAGGCCAGCCTTGGTTCACCCGAGTATGGAAACCAGTACGAGCAGATGTGAAATTCTAGCCACTTCCTCAACCGGAAGCCAGTTCTGTCTGACTCAAAATCCCACACTCACCACTCTGGCACCGATTTCTAGAAGAAATAAGCAGGGTATCAGTGGTCACCAACAGACGAGTGAGGGAGAAAGGGGGAGGCCAGTTTGTCACCCGTGATCATTGCTGATTCTGCTACACAACGCTCTACAGTAAGTTGTCCACACACAGCAACAGCTGTCACCTTCTAACGACTCTCTCCCCACCCTGTGGATGGGTCAGGTAGCCTTCGCGCTGGCAGCACTGGCCGGAAGCACGAAGGTCCTGGCTGGGCTGTCGGGCCTGTGCGCATGCGCCCTGCGAGGACCGCGGCTCCGGTGGGTGTGGGGCGGGGCAGAGAGCAGGCTGGGTCGGGGGCTTCGTGTAAAGCGGTAGCAGCTGCACGGGCAGCACCGCAGCCCTCGGCGTACACACGTCTGATTGTGTCATGTGCGCTTCTATTAGGTTGATTTGAAAACGGTCCTCAGTGTAATTTTTTACAGCTGGGCATGGTGGTGCACACCTGTAAACCCAGCACTCGGGGAAGAGGCAGGAGATCACTGAGTTTGAGGCCAGTTTGAACTACACAGTGAAACCCTGTCTCAGAAAAAATCATATATATTATATATAATTTATATATAAATTTTCCCTAAATGTATAATTATTGTTGCTGTTAAATCTGATTTTGAGAAAGAATCCATAGTACAGAAGAGGTTGCAGAGCCCCTCGATGGGTGTTGTGACGCATCTTTGGTCTGCATGTGTGCAGTTTCTTGGTTTGAGACAGGGTCTCGCTATGTAAGCCAGGTCGGCCCTGAGCTGTGACGATCCTCCTGCCTCAGCTTCCCTAGTGCGGAGACTCCCGGTGCACCTGCACACCCAGCTGGTCTGCATTACCTTCTACACCTGCCTGCCCGTTTCTCCCACCTGCCCCGTCTCTGCTGCCGCGCAGTGCATCCTGAGCACCTCGCTCAGATTTTTAAAGCAAAAATATTTCCTGGTACACTTTGGGATGGGCAGTGACATTCAGCACAGGGCGTCTGAACCAGTCCACGATATGTCTGGCTCCTGCTTTTTTTCCTCTCATTTCTGTCTCTATGAATCTGTTTCAATTCTTTTTGTTTCTTGTCCTCAGATTTACCTTCTACTTCATTTTGTTCTTTCAGCTGTTTCTAACTTATTTAACCTGCCTGTTCAAACCTTACATACCAACAATTATTTTTTATCTCTAAAAACTGTTTGGTTTCTTAAAAAACTACAACCAAAGAGGGATGGGATGGCCTAGGCGTACAATCCCACACTCGAGAGGCTGAGGCAGGAGGACCACTGCAAATGAGAGAGCAGCCTGGGCTGTATTAAGAAGTAAGAAGACTCTTATCTCAAAACAACACCCCACCCAGTCTCTTGAGAGTGTCCTGCGGATCTCAGTACTTTTCCATCTTTGATCTTGACGCTCACTTGTACAGAGCTCTCACAGCACACAGATCCCATACAGGCTTTGGAAACAGCCAGCCCTTCCGTGCAGTCTGCTGTGCTCTGCACTGAGGATTCCGGACGTCCCTGAGCCTAGGGCAATCTTACCATTCCTCTCAGGTCCCAGGTTTCTTTAGTCTTCACTCAGCTCCCTGCCTCTGCAGGCCTCTGTTACCAGTGTGAACTTTTCTCTCAAGTGAGCTCCCTCGCCATCCTGGCGGGAGTGACTTCTAGTCCAGCATTTCGCCAAGGACCTGGGTTTAATGAGCTCAGCCTCCACCTCGGGTTGGTTGAAGGCCGCTTAAAAAGGCCATGTCCCACGACTCATGGGACCAGCGCGTCCCAGGTGCTGCCCGTCCTGGCCTTTCAGGTTAGCTGCCTTTGGTTTTAGTCCTGGGTTTGAACTCTCACACCGAGCTGCGCTCCAGCCCTTCAACACAGCTCCCAGGACACCCCCATCCGGCCCGGGGGCTTCACACGGGCACCTCTGCTTCCGCCTGAGAGTGCCCACATCACACAAGGTGCACCCACTTTAGCCAATTTGTATTTCAAGGATTTCACTTTTCTGTAAAAAAGTGAAACTGCTAAGAGCACTTTGTTCTTTGTCTTTTGAGCGTCTATGTAATTTAGGCTGGCCTCAAACTCACAGTGACCCTCCTGCCTCAGCTTCTGAGTGCTGAGATTACAGGCCCGAGTCACCAAGCCTGGCAGTTTGATTTTACCATGCGCTTTTTCAGCACTCCTGAAAGCAATCACATAATTTTTCTATTTTGGTCTTTCAAGACCATTAATTGTAGTGAAAGATAACCTAAAACTGAATCAACCTTGTATTTCTGGAAGAGACTTCCCTTGTTGTTTTGTTAATTCTTCAAGTATGTTGATGGAATCTATCTACCAAATTTCCATATTAAAGTTTTACAGAAATATTTAAAGTGTGTTGGATCTGAAGTCTTCTCTTCCCACCACTACTCGGCTTAACATGTTAAGCCACCCTGGTTAACAGAGACAAGGCCTCTCTCCTGAGCTCTGTTATCTCGCAGCCAGCACACGCATTTTTTATTCTCCATTTTTAAAGACATCATCTCACCATGTGTTCTGGGCTGGCCTTGGACTCATTGTGCAGCGTGGGCAAACCCTGAGTTTGCGGCCATCCTCCTGCTACCGCCTCCTTAGTGCTGGGTGCTGGGATTACAGGGGTGCACTATCCCGCCCTGCTGAGTTTCTTTTTAATGTCTGCTTTAAAGAAATTCTGCTCCACAAGGAGAGGTGGTACCTGCCTCTAGTGACCCCAACCTGGGAGGCTGAGGCAGGAGAACCAAAGGTTGGAGTCCAGCCTGGTCAATTACGTGACTTGGCAAAATAAAAAGTGGCTGAGTATGCAGCTCAGTGCAAAGGCCCTGAGTTCAACCCCAAGTACCAAAAAAAGAAAAGGAAAAAGAAGGACAAAGGGAGGAAAGAAGGTCGGTAGGAAATCACAAGTTCTACGAAGAGAGGAGGCAGAAGTGGGGACTCAGGCGCTGCACATCTGGCTGCCCGCCTTGAAGCAGGAGGGCAGGGTCACAAGCGAAGGGGTGAAGGCGGCATCCAGAGGCTGGAAAGCACAGGTCCCCACTGGCACCTCTGGAAGGAATGCAGCCTGCACACTGCAGGCTCCGACTCCAGACTCTCTCAAAGGCAGAATCTAAAGATTTTTTTGTTTCTTGGGGAATTCTTTTTGTGGGACTGGGGATCGAACTCAGGACCTCATGCGTGAGAAGCAGCACCTGACCAGAGAGTGAGCTGCATTGCCAGCCTGTGTGT
>PVIR01016559.1:6430-36395 GCA_004026965.1 Petromus typicus | reverse complement strand
CTATTAATTGTTGTGATAAATTTGACTTGGATGTTTCCACAAGTAAGAATAATACATATAAAAGAAGTTTACTGAGAGCGAGTGGATCAAATTGATTAAAGTTACAAAGAGGGATTCTAGACTGCATCACGGGTGAGACATATTATTCAAATTAGTGTTAAGATATTATTAAGGAATAACCAAGAGAATGAACAACAGATCCCTGATTTCTGTCATTTAATCAATATCTTGCTTCAACAAAGTGAATTGTTTTTATCTATAATATGGATCATAAGCAGTTCATTCATTTTTACATGTTTTACTGAAATGTTATTTAAGTGCCAGATTTTCCCCAGTCACTGGAGATCCATTTATTAGTGAAATAAAAAATATATCTGTTAGAGAAACACTTGATCTGTAGTTAAATTTTCCAACTAGCAAAACTGCCATATGCTATTCTGATGGCTGTGTTAATAGGAAAGTTCACTGGATTATTTCAGGGCAAATTATATTGATAATGACTAGATGGTACGATTTGAAAGCAAATGAAATAGTTATTGTTTTAGCACTTATTTGTTTAGCATTTACTCGTTCAACAAATGATGATTGTTTTTAACACCAGGTATGGATCAGAAAGTATGAAATGAGGATCGTGACACAGTCACTAAATTAGGCAAGGATTTTCCTGCAAAACTCGCAGTTAGGTGGACAATTAAAACAGTGGTCTGCACAAAAACAACTGTGAAACTCTGTCTGCAGAAGAATAATCAGTAAGATACAATGAAAAGTGTCAAGAGACCAACTGTAGAAGGACTATGTTCCATCAGACGAAAAAATTGATTTGTGTCCAATGCATAAAAGCCTGTTAGCTTCCCCAAATGTAAAATAAATTTTACATGAAAAAAGAAAACATGCAGATAAAGTTAAGTGGGCTGCACTCATGACCCATATTTATCATCCTTGAATGGCTTTGTGGTGACTAAGACAGATATAGTTTTCAGAGGCCATCGAATATGATATAATAGGATTATAATTTGCTTCTTAAATGTTAATGCTAAAGGTAAGATCAGGATGTTTAGATTGTAATCCTCCCAACAAACAGTAGGCACCTGTTTAGACCTTTTATTGCTTTCTCTTGCATAAGAAAAAGTTGCAAAATCAAATTTGAATAGGTTGGTTCCAAGGAACCAGTTGTGTTATGTAAAGTTTTGTGGCAGAAAAGCACATGGCAAATTAAAGCTGAGTGATTGCTTGAAATACAAGTGTCAACAATTGAGCCACACATCAAATATATAATATCAGTATATCCCTCACTGTTTAAATTATGCCACCTCCGGCAGCTCTCTCCTAAGAAAGCGTAAGCAGTAAGTGACATCTGTGGCCAGTAAAAATGCTTGACTTTAATTATGTAAGATTTTAATCTTCCACCCAAAATTTCAACACTTTCCTCATTGCCTTCATAACCTGCTTTGGCAAGGAAAGCACCGTGTGGCTCAGGAGGAACAGAAAATGGACAAAGAGAAGCCCTAAGTGATTGTTTTTGTCATTTGTTACATACTTTTATGGATACATTTTAACAACTAATTCATCAGTTAAAGGTGAATACTCTTTTAAATATTAATTGTAAGGTGTTTGAGTGAGCTTGTGTATGTTTCACACAGAGTAGAACCACCAGGCTTCAATGAATATGTGCAGGTGTGCATTTGAATGCTTTTCTTTTGGCTCTTTGACTTTAAGAATATTCTGATTTCAACTCAGGTACACTGGCCCCATCTACAGTCCCCCCTACTTGGGAAGCTGAGGCAGGAGGATCACAAGTTTGAAGCAAGCCTGAGCAATTCAGAAAGACTCTGTTTTAAAATAAAATAAAACAGAACTAAGGGAGTAGCTCAGTGCTAGGGCATCACATAGGAACCCTGAATCCAGTGGCCTCTAATAAGCGAAGATGGAATAGATGCATTAAGTATAAATTACTCTGAAATAAGAATTAACTAAGTTAACTCACTGGTTCCTCGGGCTACTTCTTTTTTGAGGAGTTATATCTTAAAGAACTCCACAACCATAAAATTGAAATTCATTTAAAGAGAAACTTTACAGCCCTCACCCTGTTCTACAGCTAACTTGGCAGGCTCTCCTTTCTGCCATCTGCCTTCTATTTTTCTAAAAGCATTAGCAGCATTTCTAATAGTTACACATCACCATCATGTTCAAAGCTGCCAAAGTATACACGCTAACATTTCTATTACCCCAGTATTCGATCCTAAAACAGACAATACAAGTTGCAGTCCTCACCGAAGATCACTATGCACTCCTTGCCTCTTAGACACATGGTCAGAATATGACAGCACAGTATTGGTAATGGTTGGCCTGGAAATAAGTCTTTTCCATTATGAGTTCAATATTCTAGAGTTTCTTAATTTTAGTATTAATGGATTATCTCACCTTGTTGTCTTTAAGATTTTTAAATTTTGCAAAACTATTTTTCACTAGACTTACTTTGACCAAGCGGAAAAACACTCAACAAGGTATGTTTATATGAGCATTTTATTCAGGGTCAAAATTGTAGAATCACATGAGTTAAGTTTCTATCACTCAGCCTCCCTTGCCATGAGAAACTTCCCAGCATGGAAGAGAATCGAATGGATATTTCATATTTGCCCAAGTAGCAAAAGTACTAGAAGGTTCATGTTTACAGAAAACCCTTTTGAAACATTTTTATGATATTAATGTAATTGACATATGTAATGTCCACCTCGAGGCTCAATGGGTCAAACAACTGATCTGGCATTTCCGCCATCTACAAACCATCCTAGGGTATGGTGTTTTCTCCTTCCTTCTTTCTCCAGACTTCCCATTCTGTCACGTGTCCTCCCCTCTTTCAAACTAAATACTCACAGAATTGTTTTTCCTCTCTCAAACATGCATGTAGTTTATATTTTTCTCACATAAATTTGGTCATTTAACTTGGACATTCTGCATCTCGACCTTCACTACTAAACAGTACTCTGAGTAACATCATTAAAGCACTTTATTTTTCTTTGCTATGTCAAAGAGGACCTGATAAGAAATATCATTACAGTTCAGGCCTGCTGTATCTATTTCCTGTATTTTGTCTGCCTGCTTCCTTTACCAAGGCAAATAAACGCAAACAACAAAACAAATCAGTTTGCTCTGTTCTTAATGAACTCGGTATTGGCGACGCCATTACTAAAGAGCTACATTTCCTCCAGCGTATGTTTTCGGTTCTCTCATAAAGAACTGATGCTGGAATGTGTCTGGAATTGTTACTGTGCCCTCTGCTGGGATCCACTCATGGTGTGTGTGTGTGTGTGTGTGTGTGTGTGTGTGTGTGTGTGTGTGTGCACGCGCACATATGCGTGCATATGTATCTTCCTTTTTGCTTTTTATTACCGACAATGTAATTGAAATCCAGGATTTTGGTGACTCTTGCTTAGTTATTTTCATTAAGGCTCCTTTTGCAGTTAGCAGTCCCTGCTCATTTCATGGACATTTTAAGATTGTTTTCACTAGTTTGGTGAGTTATGCTGTTGGAGTTGTGATTAGGATTGTGTGAAGTTTATAGATTCATTTGGAAATATGGCCTTTTTGACACTGTTGCTTCTGGCTGTCCAGGAACAGTGATGATTTTCAGTTCAGACTTGTCGGAACAGGGATAATTTTCCACTTTCTAATTTCTTCCTTGACCTCCTTTTTCAGAGTGTTATAGTTTTCCTTGTAGACAACTTTCACTTCCTTAGTAAGGTCAATGCCTACACATTTAATTTTTCCTGATGTGGTTTGAGAATGGTCTGACATTCCTAAATTCTGTCACAATAAGTTGATTATTGCTTTGCAAGAATGCTATTGATTTTTGTGTTGATTTTGTGTCCTGCTATATTGCTAAAATTAGATATTAGTTTTAGGAGTATTTTGGTGGCACTTTTTGATCTTCTATATCCAAGTCATGCCACATTCAAACAGATCTTTTCCTTTCTTGTAAATACCTCTTTTATGTTCTACTCTTACCTGATGGCTCTGGTTAACATTTTTATTGCAGTTTTTATAACTATCTTCACATTGGTCATTTCTGCTGTTCATAAATTCTAGAGAATTTTGTATCTCAAGGACTTCTGTTTAACACCTTTTTGTATAATCTGTTACTTTGGTAAATTCCTTATTAATATATTTAACCATTGTAGTCCGTTCTTCCAATTTTTGTTTCCCCCGGAGTCACATTTGTCATTCTCTATGATCACTCCAGTATCTTTCGGGTTATGTCTTCTCTGAACTCAATGAGTTTTTGCTTCCACTTTAATCACTGGAGACAGCTCAGCTTTCTCTTCATCATAGCCTCTTGGGTTTGTTTTGGGAGAGTTGGGAGTCTTTCAAAAATGGCTGAAATCATGTCCTAACGTTATGAGTTCTTACCACAGAAATCTTATTATTACTATTATTACATAAAGTCCAGGAGGAAACTGTGGGATGTGATGGATATGTTTATTGCCCACGACAATGGCAGTGTTTTCATGGGTATACTTCTCCCTAAGCTCATTGAGTTGTTTATATTAAATTTGCCCAGCTTTTTTTAAAGCTGCAGTAAAGTAGTTTGGAAAGACTTTAATTAGTTACTTCTTCTAATGTTATTAAATTTGATTAGCACAGCAATCCATGAGTATAACTCTCTTTTTATGTTACTAAGTTCTTCTTCTCAGGGTAATTAAATCTGAAATAGGTTTATATCATCTTTGACATAACAAAACTCTAGAATATGGTTAAAAAAGAGAGAGAGAGCAGCAGAACATAATGGTGGGGCTGAATGTGAATCTAAATCCTAATTTCACCATATTTGTAGTCCTGAGTCTTCCAAATTCTCAGGCTCCAGTGTTCATCTGCAAACAATGAGAATGATAGAATTATCTCCTCAGGTATGAAGAAGTAGAATTAGGCTTAAAGTTCTCTATGAGAATTATTTGTAAGCTTATAGTTCCTTTCTGAATAATCTCATTTAAAATAAAGTGTACATTCCCATGTCATTTTCCAATTGGATCTATACCACTGAATTCTGATCCGAAGTGTTATTTTATATTTGCATCACAATGTTAAAATCAGACATTTTTCTTTCTCATACCCTCCTCTTCATATGGACTACAGAGACCATAAAAAATTTTCCAAGGGTCTTTTCTGCTGTATTACCATATAAATTACTGAGCACGTCCGCCTTGATTACACTTCCTCATCATTTCTCACATCTTTCTTGGTATCTGGCTTTATAATTTTAACAGGGACATTTTCCCCTCTCTCTGATTGTAATTCAGATCTAAATCTTATTGATGAGATTGGAAATTCTCCAGGCAGACATCCTCTTTCTCATCCTCATTAGCAGCTCTCAGGTGTCCTAGCCAAGTGACTAGCACTCCGGCTTTATTCATGGACTAGAAGCCAAATCCTATTAAGTTCTGCCAGCCAGCGATTTAGCCAGAGAATCAAGCTCCACGGCACCCTTTATATCACTAAGTTCCAACTTGCATTGCTAGAAAGTAGGAAAATGGCACCTGTGTCCCCACATTCTGTGAGTCAAAACTGAGACATCATGAATATATGGCCCCTATTTTATCTTCTATCACTTCATATACACTGAAAATTTTCAGATCTCTAATTTGTGTTTATACATTTTATGACATGCTCTTAAAATTCTGAGTTAATGCTACTACTGTTGCCTCATGTCAAATGAAAATAAAAATATTTGCAGTGTTGGAATGATTTACCCAAAGCCCCATGGATAGTGTAGGTAGACCAGAAGTAGACTCCATGTAAAAGTCTGGTATTCCTTTTCAGTACATATAGAAATGGCAGCACTTGTGTTTCTATTAGTAGCCACTTCTATTATTTCTCTCAGGTGGGATGCTCTGAAACACCACTCTGAGGGCAGATCAGCTTCATTTAGGAATTTACAATTAGTTTCCCATTTTTGCTGTTCAATCATGTATAGCTTCCCAACCAGAATTCCAGATGAGCTAAAATGAAAGCAGTCCAAAATCATTCAAGTAGATACAATAAAAAAGGAACCTCAGAATTTACATTGTCATTATACCAGGGCATGCTGTCAGTTTCTAGACATTTTGAAAATGCCAACAAGTATTTCTCTTCCCTGTGGGCACTTCATTCACATTCTACTGACCCTAAAATAAATATGCAAAACTCTGACTATATCTCACCCATTGGTAACACCCTATAATGGATTTACCCAATAAATATAAATGATACAGTAGGTATCAAAAAATTACTCAAATAATAGATTTCACAGAAATCCTTAACTTACCTGAATTAGCTCAAGTTAATTGGGAAATATTAATACTTTTTTTCTTATTTTTCTGGAGTCATATTTTAATAATAAAGTGAGAGTCCGAAGGATCTTTCAGTTTGAAAGTAACCCCACCCAAAATGAACAAATAGCTAACACCTTGACAGATATAGTGCCAACCAGTCAGAGTCAGCTTTGCCATCTCCAGATGGAGCAGGAGATCCTTGTCAGTCCTGCACTCTTGGAAGGGACAGCTTCCCAATGACGATGGTGTAAAAACTGGTGTATATACATTTTAATCCCCAATATAGCACTCTCATTGTAGTTCTACTGATACTTGTGATACAGTTCTATGGAGCTTTATGTAGTTATTCTTTATTCTCATTTCTACCTATCTGTGGCTATCACATGAACATAAAGTTCTCCAGTTATCAGCTGCTACACTGTGAACTACTCTAGAACTTAGTACGTGAAAATAACTACAGCATCAGGCCTTTTGCTGGTAAATTTATGACTTGGGTGGAGAGTTGGTGGATCCAGCTGGGCTGACTCTAGTTAAAGAAAAGAAGTTTCTTCCACATTGTCCCTCACGTGGATGGCAGGTCGAAGCTACACTCAAGCTAAAGCCCAGCTGGGACTCAGTTCCTCTTCATCTGGCTTCAACAGCGTGGAGTCTGGTGCCTACTGTGAATGCCACACAATACAGAAGGTGACCCCATTAGCCATTCCAGCTAGAAGGAAGCATGTTACAGTAGTACTTTTCCATGATTCCCAAGTCCACCCAGTTTTTTTTTAGTTTATTCTTCCATATTTTATTTGTTTCTTCATATTTATCATTTCAATTGATTTTATTGGTATATTTTAAATACACATTATGATCACATTTCAAAAAGCAGTAAGGCAGACTCCAGTTTTCACAGGAAGAGTCTTTCAACATTTAAGACCACCTATCATTAAGCAATATATTTTGTTCATCTCAAGTTACAGGATTCGAGCTAAGAATGTGTCATAGGCTTTCACTGTCTAGCTAGTCTTCAGATATATCATGGCTCACCAATCTCCTTGCCAGAAAAAAATTAGGAATTGCACACAATCCCTTCAGTGGTTTGATTTTGTAATATTTGAACTGTGTAATTCAATCGATGAAGTGATATACACAAAACTATTCAAAGATGACTTTCAGAATGAAAGCTTCTTGAAGACTGTCTTAAGAGTTCAACCCAAAAGGCAGAAAAAAAAAAACAAGAGTTTTGAAAACATTTTATGTCAATTGATTGGAAAATTTACATTAGACCATAGGACAGACATTGTTAGGAAAGACATATACCACCACTGAAAATGTTTTGTACATAGGATATTTAGTGGTCCTAAAAATATATGTATGTATGTGTATTTAAAATAATTACATTTGTTTTATATCACCTGCATTATTCATTATATATTTGTGGGCTAAAAGCAAAAGATGATATTTTTCTTTCTTTCTTATTTCTACCTGAGACTCAAATATTGTGCTATTTTTTATTTTTCTTAAATCATGCTCAAGACATCTTTTTAGTTCATTGAATTTTGAGTTTTGGACTTTATAGATATGATTGACAGATCTTTTCTATGAACAAATAATTTTATAATGCTAAAAAAAAGGAGAATCAGAAAATGCAGTGATTAAATGTTTTTTCAGGAGGAAAATACACTTCCTCTACTTTGGAGCAGAAGCATGCACATAATGGACCTTTGTTCATAGGTAGAGTGGACACTGCTGGATTCTTGCAGGCTGGATAAGCAGCCACCATGACCAATCTACTGCATCTCCTTGTTACGGTCTTCAGGGAAGCCAAGCATCTTTCTTACCTTCTGACATTTCTTCCCGTGAGATTCCTTAGTATGACTGTGAAACTACTTCATTCTCACCCATAATGGCTGACTTTAGAGGGAAAAATCTCAATGCAAGATATGAGAAGGTATCAGAGTTCACAGCTCCTTTCTGAGGATACTGCAGAGATATGGAGCACTTCAGAGAGTGATGTGGCCTTTTCTTTCAGACCCATATGCTAGACATACTGCCGATTATCCACTCACATCAGAAGACACAGTCAATGGAAACTAGAAGGGGACTATGGGTGGCTAAGTCACCACATAAAGCAACTTTTGAACTATTTCTTTCAAATAATTTTTCTATTAACCAGAAAGTGTGTAAAATAAACAATATTTCCCCTGGCTCATGAGTTTCCAGTGACATCATATTACTGCCTCTAGGATATTTGAGGGCTCAAAGCAATTATTCCTTAATCAGGACAAGATAAAGGGCAATTTCTTTTATATAAGAATCAATATTCTTCAAAGTCTGCCTCTTGAACTACCAAATTAATGTTCTGTCCCAAATCCAACTTGGATTCTGCTCCAGCAATTTTTAGCTATCATTTGTTTCTAGTTATTTTTCTCTCTTATTATTTGTGTGTTCTTGTGATTCGATCTTTGTTTGGAACACTGCTGCCTCTGTGATTCACCATGAGAAATAATTCCATTTAACCTGACAATGCTCAACAATCTTCTGAAACGATCTATCCCTTCTTTTGAATTAATTTAACCTTTCCCTCTGCATTTTTAATTAATTTTCAGATAATTCTGCAAAAGCAAAGAATAAAAGATTTTTTAAATACTTCATTGACTTTCCCGACTCAGAAGAATATTGTGATTTGTGGAGGTTATCTTTGTATTTTCATCAGCTTCTGTATAATTGGTGCTCGATAAATATAAATGAATTGTGTTTGCCAATGGCTGACTTTGACATGAGAATATGTGATGATTGTACATCTGAGAATTCTCAAGTAAACCTTGCTGGTGTTAGGAATTACCAGCCTTACTTCTGGTCTTTGTAAGCAAGTACTGTTCGATTTAGGTTTCTCTCATCTCCCAACTTCTTTCATCTGCTTTAAGATAATCTTCAATACTTATACTGTATGTAGAATCCTACCTTGAAGGCACCATTTTTTATTCTTCTACTGCAGTACTTCTTGTAGTATATGGAAAAAGGAAATAACCCTCAATACTTAAGGTGAATAGGTCTTCATGAAATGTATAATTTATCTATTTCCAACTTTAATGTTTTAACTCATATCTTTCCATTGAGAAATAATTCCAAAAAAAATAATTCCAGAAAATTCCAGAAAAAATAGTTTTGAATATTTTGGTGGCATTAACCCATCATCAAAAGCTATAAATAATGTCAAAGCATATAAAACCTGGGTGTGCATGAGTGCAATAAAATTCATCACTGAATCATGTATATCTGTGGCTGTAAAAGCACACAACATTGAAACTCCATACATAGTCATTTAGAGTTATTTGGAAAATATATAAAAATGCCACTACATGAAAGAGAGCACTTAGATAAATGCAGTAGCATCATAGACACCTGTAATTTTCCAGACAAAAGGGTCATTATGGAAAAGATGGCAGACCTCAAATTGTTCATTGTTGAAAAGGCAGCTCAGTATCTTCTGACTTCAAAGAATAGGTTAAAATTCATGCAGACCCTGGCTGCATGCACACCCATGTGTACATCAGTAGGATGTGATGCCAGCAGATGTACTAAAATATTTACCTGTGCAGAATTCACCATCAACGGTTGTATTGTCCCAGCATTTGGCAATATGGATACATCCTGTATAACAATTCAAGTAAGATTGTGGGCGATCAGTGTGCTCCTTCCAGAATCTGAATTTTTCCTTCCAATTTACTGTAACTCCTAGGGGTCAGTTATCACCAAAAATGTTATAAACACAGACAACCTTACATCTGAGGAATGAAATAAGATTCGGAGTAGACGAATAGTTTGCGAGTCACAGGAGAATCCAAAGTGACTGGTTGGCGTGTACAACGTTACATAACCTCCTGTCTTGGGACGGGATGAGTGAAGGCTCAGGCCTGTCACCCGACCACTCACTGTTCATTTGCTTGGACCTGCTAGGCAATGCCTGCTTCTCACATATTTTTAAAATTTTTTGTTTTTATTAGTACACGATTGAGGTGCATACTGATAGCCTTCACTGTGCTTCCCACTCTTGAAGAAATGCTTTTTGTTCTCTGATTCCTGTGATGTTTCCTTGTCCTATTTACTATCTCCTCTAAATCTTCCTCCTACCCTCCTCCTAGACACATAATTTTCTTTTGCTCTTCATAATATCCTATCTCCGCATCTAACCATTTGAGTTACAACTTTCTTACATATTTGTCATTATATTCTGAACTTTATCATATATCAGATATCATAAATATCATACATCATATATATATATATGATATGGTTTTTAGATGATGTAATCTACAGAAGTACCTAGGTTGACGGAGATCCCAGACAACACCAAGTGAAATAAAACAAATCCCCAGGAAAGTGCAAAACTCACATACAGTTTACTGTATTTAGAGTTAACTAAATGTATTCATTGGTTTCACTGGCTCAGTTTCATTCCTTCTGTTAAATCATAATTTGGTGAGAAAAAATTCCAGAAAATTCCAGAAAAAATAGTTTTGAATATTTTGGTGGCATTAACCCATCATCAAAAGCTATAAATAATGTATATTATAAATAATATAATATATAATAATAACATTATAAATAATATAATGTATATTATAAATAATATAATAATTATGACTTCTCAGCAAAAATATATATATATATATATATATATACTAGCCAAAAATATTATTCAACTTTTCAACTAAAGAGAGAAATTTTATGATTGCAAATTTTAACTAGACTTCATTGAATTTGGTAAATAGTATTTGATAAGTGAATATCAATATATTATTTTGGAGTTGGATGCAATAAGGGTAATGGATGACATGGAAATAAACCGTGAATATTCTGGCCCTCTATTCCTTTAAACAGAAATTAGTTTCCCATCCATACAAGTAGTCTTACTTTATAAGAATATCTTTACTGAGTGAAAACCTAAAATTCACTCAGTTTCTGACTTCAAAAGTGTAAAATAGCCTAGATAAAGAAAATTAAGCCAGAAACTGCTTTCAGATAACATCAATCCTACGTTTAGCATATTTTTAGGTCTCACGTAACTTTTCTAACCCTCTTTACTATATAAATTGAATGTCTCAGCTCCAAAGCACATGCTATGAGCTGAATGTTGCTGAATATTCTGATATTGCAGAATACTAATGTAACAATTTTAGTGTAGGAAAACCATAATTTTAAGACTTTGACAGCAACTGAAAGTATTTTAAGTCTAAATAAGACTGTTTATAGTTTGGAGAACTGAAACCCACCTGGATTTCTAGGGCAGAACTCCACAGTTAGAAAATTAGGTTGCAAAAATGTCATCTTTTTTCTCAGTACATAGATAGTTTTTTCTCTTGAGCTTTTGTAAACACCTATGCTCTGGAAAACTTTTCACAGCCGAACTTTCCCTTCACAAATTTGTGGCACTTCTTGCATCACCTGGGTGATGACAGTTTTCCTACATTCTCATCTTCAGTGGCTCTATCTCTTCACTCTACAGAGTGAAATGGTCATACTTAAATTTTCAGGTAAGGGACACTTTTTTTCAGCTGTGCACAGTATATAATTATATAAATTAATGCTTAAATTTTTAAATGATTATATCCATTTCCCAAGAATTAAAATAGAAAAACAATTAAATGATATTTCTTTTTCCCCTTTATTTTGACTAAGAAAGACTTATGTATTTTTAATATCTAGGATCAGAATTTAATGAATGTCATGTACAAATGATTTGCAATCTATAAATTTCAGAAATTAGTTAAAGCTATTCTAAATTAATGTTTTTTAAAGTTAAATCTAATAAGACACATCAAAGCTGTAGTACTCTTTTGAAAAGGTCATTTTAACATTTGAGATGTAAAAGTGAACTACAAAATGGTATATGACATTGATGTTTTAGGAATAACATTATTTTGTATTTGATATAAATATATGATATTTCCTGAAGCTTCAGGAATTGTTGAGATGAAGAAGGCACCCCACAGTGGCTAGAACTGTCCAGAAAGATGTCAGTTATGGTGACACATGTGTCACTCCAGCACTCTGGGAGGCTGAGACAGGAGGATCACAAGTTCAAGATGAGCATGAACCTTAGGGAGACTCTATCTTTAAATTAAAAAAAAAACATGGTAGGGAAATAGCTCAGTATGAAGGTCCACTGCTAAAAAAATAAAATAAAAGCAAGAAGATAAAATTTGTAAATTTACAAAATATTGTTTCCATTTAATTTCTTGAGAAGTACAAAAATAAAGAACACAGACACCACTCAGATATAGTGTTAAAGGCATGTGTGCGCTAATTAAGATTCTCCTAGCATGGAATTCTCTGAGTACAGTATTTGTTTTATGTGGTTAATTGACAGTTTCGACTATCTTATTTTAAATCAATTCTGCAACCTGGTATTTAAAAATGAATCTCCCTCATTGCCTAAAGAAATGAAACATATGGCGGGGTGTGTGCGTAAATGATCTGAATGAGTGTATAAACTTCCTCATTATAATTGCAAGTTACATTTAAAAATAAATATCAGACACCAGAACGTGTTGATCTCTGCCACAGCTAGTCTTCAAAGCAGGGCCCCAGTGATCAACCCTCTGAAGTCTTACCAACTTCATGTGATCATTCCCTGCACTGAGTTGGTGGCTTGTTTGAGCCAGTGCAATGCATGCTGGGAAAGGGACAGTGCCACTTCCAAAGCTCCAGTGGAATTCTCAACTGTCACAGCTGTAGCATCCTGCAACCCTTGGTAGAAAATCAGATTACTTTTCTGCAAAGGCACAGGAAGAATTTAAAGAGAGACAAGTCTGCCAAACTACTAAATGTACAAAGACAATATTTAGCATGTTCTGACACCTTTAACTGATCTCCAAATGTTGGACTCAGAAAAAAAATAAAGTGGTACTAACTTTAAGCCTCTAAATTTTGAGTTTATTATGTGGCAATAACTAACATGATCTATTTTTCCAAAATAGATTTACTGATATTTACTAAAAATCAATTTTATCAGCCTTGCAAAGTTGTTTGGAGAACTATGATGAAAAACAAGAGACAAAATTAATTTTTTAGATGCCTTCTAAACTTTTAAGTACTCTCATTTTATTCATTGGCTTGATCTGCCAATCTTTTACTTGTATCTCTGCTGCCTCTTTCTTCTTGCTCTCATCACTAAAGCTCCAGAGAAAGTGTTTTGTATGAAATCATTTCTGTTCATTTTAAATCCAACAATAACACTGAGATTTAGAACTTACTTAAAGTTTTTTTATGAATAAATGTTCCCTTTCATTCTCATATTCTTAAATTTTTACTTTTAAATTGTCTTCTCAACTTTATCCAACTTCTCTTGACCTTCTGTATTGACCATGATCTTCCAGGAATATTCTTATCATTATGGATCAATAGATCTGTTTCCCCTTCACCCACCTGTGATGGCTATCTGGATCTCCCCTGCCCAGTGTCATTGAGCCATAGGTGGACTATTCAGAGGTGGTTGGTTCTAGGATGCACAATGATTGGATCAGGATGAGATGCTGGGATTAAAGGTTCATGATTACTAAGTTAGGATACTGTCAGGTTTTGCATAGTTCTGGGTTTGAATAAAGGGAAGGTTCACCTGGAAAGGATAAAAGGAAGAGTCAGGATGCAGCTTGTTACCTTCTGCCTGACCTGCTATTCTATGTACACATTCTTCTCTGCGCTGCCCCTGCATCATGCTACCTTGCCTTGCAGCCAGCCAACTATGGCCTGAAACCTCTACAAACTGTGAACTGAAATTTCTTCTTCTTTTCTTTAGGCGTTGGGTATTACATCTCAGCAACAAGAAAATATACCAACCAACCTCCACGCAGTCCATGCCTTCAACTACCTGTTGTTATCTTCTCAAATTCCAAATCTTCTAGAGTGTCTTTAACTTACCTCAGGAACCACTCACTCAGTTTTTATGAGACACAATAATCACTACTTGAGGATCCTGAAATCAACACATTCAAATAGAACTCACTTTTGTCCTCTGTGTACGCCAAATTAGACCTCTAATCCCATTCCATGTACAGAAAGTTTAAATTTTACCAGTGCAATGCATGGTGGGAAAAGAATATAGCCCTCTCCAAAATACCAGACCTCCCTACTTGCATAAGCTAGAAAGCAAGATTCATTCTTATTGCCTCCCCTTTTCTTTTTCACTGTCATGAATGTACAGTTTGTTATACCTGAGGTTTCACTTTTACATTGATTTTTATTTGTTCTCAAATAAAATATAGTAATTGAGTTAGAGAATGCACAATTCTTCATAGAGAGTTCTACTCTTAACCTGCAACTGTCGCAGTCTCAAACTGGCTCCAGATAGACAGCAGAGAGAAGAATAGGGGCAGGAAAACTAAAGGACAGACAAAGTCCTCTAAAGACAGGTTTTCCTGTTTTAGTGATTTCTTAGAAATATACAACTGCCAACACCAAGAGGACCCAGGATTAGCTTAGGAGTGGATAACACTAATGAAATCTTTTTCAGAATATACACCCATAACAAGTTTTAGAAATCAGTTCTCTGTGGCAGTGGATTATGATACAAGAAAAATTTTCTGTTTATGGGAGTTTGGGGATGTTAATCATCCTTTAATTGTTTAAAGATATGTATTCTTATAATGAAGGTGAAGTTGGAGGTCAGAAGAAAAAAAATAGCTTGAATAAAGTATTATGTCATGCTCAGGCAATTAAAAACCAACTAATTTTGTAGTTACTAATGTAGTCATTTTCTTGTAATACATAATTTGATATTACTTATTTATGATCATTAAGCTTCTGGTGCTCCCCAAAACTATAGAAGGCAGTTTTATTATGTGTCCAATCAGGAGCTTTCTGGTCCCTTCTTAGCATAGCAAAGTAAAATAGGTTTGATGATTTTCCTCAAGTCAATTGAATAATTTACCAAATCATCTTCCTGGTTCCAGTCCTAACCATCCCCAGGTCAATTCACCATTAGAGAGATTTTCAAAATGGAAATGCATTTAAATGATTCTCAGTTTTCCTCTTGCATCCTCCCTCTAACCACTCTAAGCACCTCCATGTTCTGTGATAAAATCTGAATTTCCTCAAATGACTGATAGGATCAGATCCAATCAAGTTCTGGGCTTCCGATTCCATCTTTCTTCTGCCAATTTCTCTTTTCACTTATGCTTTGCTCCTTCCCTGCACCCACCTCCGTTCCTCTCGCCTGATTTGGAAGGCAACTGTCTCCCTGCAGATTGCTATGAGGAAGCACCTCTGTCAGCCCCCTGCTCTGCATTAGGAACGTGCACAGGGCTTTGTTCTTAGTGTTACACTCACACACAGCTTTTCTGAATTTCATTGCGTTCACTTCACCCTCTCTTTGACCTGTACTAAGGACTCTTGGAGATCCAGACTGTTTTATTTTTCCAATGCTAAGCACAATTCCTGTTGCTAGCAAAAAGATAGTAGAAATTAGCCTATTATTCAATGAAAAAATGAGTCCTCTATCCTCACAGTAAAGTGCTTTATATTATACTCTAAAAATGTGCTTCAGAAAATAAAGAAATCAATACATGCTATTCTGATTAAAGTAGTAGTAATAATAACAGTAATAAAGCTTCTTTATGCCCAGACCTAAGATGTCAACACCCTGGTTGAATAAGCAACTGTTTGTAAGAATATTAGCTTAAAAGATAGAAAAATGCATTTTCACAATGAGTAGCTACTTATCAAAATATAAATAAACCAATAATATAGATAAAATGATCCCTTTTCTGCTTAATTCACCCAATTTATGTAATCACAGCTGCATAAAAGCTATATGCACAAAGAAGTTATATATATATATATATATATATATATATATATATATATATATATCCATAGAAAACAATAAAAGTTTGCTAAGAATAGAATATCTGTGTGTACTCATAATCTGGCCTCAAAAGATATGCCAAAATCAATTAAAAATGGTTCCCTGTGTAAGTTCCTAGATATTCTTAACACATGGACAAATACACACGGAAAGAAATGAATAGCATTACAGTTTATCAGCATTAGCAACAAAAGAACAAGCAGTGTATATTCCAGAAAGTGTTAATGCACTTTAAACAGCAAGATAGAACCAGAGCCAAAGGAGATGAAATAAATGAAAGCATTTTCTAAAATTATATCTCTGCTCTAAATTCTTTATGGAACTTGTAATAGGAAAAACCATTAGAATTCAAAGTAGATGTTACAGTTTCCTTGGAGGAGTAGTGAAAACTAGCAGATAGGCAAAAAAATAGTTGTGTTACATGGCAAAAGTGTCAGTTTCAGAGACGATTTTTTTTAAACATTATTATATTATTTAATTTTAAAACGTTTAATTCTATTATTTATTCTCTCTTATTTTATAAAGTGAACTCTGAGTGAATTGTTGCTCTTTGAACCTTTTAATATTTATTTCTTGCATATATGTTCTATTTTTCACCTTTTATTTCATTCTCCACAAAGCTTCTACATTAAAGTCATTATTGTAGTTTGGTTGAAGTAATAGTCTCAAATTCTCTCCACAAATGTGCATCTTTTTATTCTGTTATTTCCCTACTGTTGCCCCCTTTTCCAACACCTATTCTGTAGTGTATATCATGTTAGTCAACATCTGCTAAATTAAATATGTCTATGTTTAAATTGTTGATACACAATTTTGGATGGATACTTGACTATCTCAAGATGTCTTTTTTACATAACAAAATGAAGATTAAGAAGAATATTAATCTAATCACATAAAAATCAGATAAGTAGCAAAACTGTATTAAATTAAAAATATTTATTGAATCCTACTAATTATTAGTAAAGTTCTAGTCTTTGGGAGTACAACCCCAAAAAGCAAACAAATGAACAAAATCTCTGTTTGGTAGAAATGATATTCATTAGTGGAGGCAGACAAATAACAAATAATGTAAAAAGATGAAACATAAATTCATGTATATATTGACTCCTGATTTTTATAAAGTGCTTTCTGGTAAGGCCAAGTCTACATATCCAAATGGACTTGAAGATGCGCCTACCACAGAACAATTTGTTGAAAGAGGAGAGAAAAGATGGAGGTATAAGTAGAGAAAAGTTAACAGATTTTTTTTGTAAAATATAGCAGCATGAAAGATTATACTCTTTTTACATTTATTACAGGAAAAATTATGAGGCATGGGAGTAGAAAAGAATTAAAAGTGTAGATTTTATGGGCTGAATTCCCACTTTGACTATGGAAGTGTCTGTGGACAGATAAACTGAAAGCCCCAGAAATACAGATATATTCATATTCACTGAATTCCTGGTGGCCAGCAGAAATTTTAAATGGAATAGGAGATAAGGGCGCTGGTGTTGGGGCTCATGGCTGGTGATGGAGAAATTCTCAATATGTTTCTAGGTCCTAACAAAGCAGAGCTGTTGAGATATACTTTGCTTCTTCTACCATGTTTCAGAGAAGCTGTATTATGGCAAAATACATTTCTTTCAGTACTTAAATAACTAGCACTTATTCCCACATGTGGTAAAATCAATTGATGCTGAATACTGCTATATAAAGAAATAGGTAGGCAAGTCTTTACCATATTTTAGTCTTACATATTTAAACTGTAGAAAGAGTGCTCAGAGAGCTTATAAAATGGAGAATCTATGTACTACATTCATACATGGAGCAAAAGCCTTTGACTTTATCTACTTTTTCTCCATCCAAAGAAACTTTCTTTGCAAGTTCCATTTCCACTAGCAGCAAGGAAATTTTGCACTGGCTAATTAATGCCAACTTGGTCTCTTCTGGTTACAGCACTATGACTTAAGTTAGCTTGGGTCTCATGTTAGAAATGCTCTCGTTTGTGGGCTGCTTCTCATCTTCTTCCCTCCACCAGTCAGGTAGCTGAGAGCCTAAGGCTGCCATTGCAACTTCAAGACATGGAGGCTGAAGGTCCCCACCTCTTGGATGATGGATTTTTCTCACCTGTTGGAAAGTCATGAGATGCGACATTCAGCAAGTCTCCTGGTGCCATTGTCCCCGCTCTGCCTGCACAAATTTGTTGGCCCAGTTGCCACTCACCATGTGGTGTGTGAACTGCTTTGGCTCAGCTCCCTAACTTTCCATGTGCTCAGGAAGGTCAATGTTGATATGGAAATGAAGAGCTGGGAAGCACGTGTTGCAGTGTCGGATTGCACCAACATGATGGGAACCCATGGTCTTGGGTCATTAAACAGGGTATAGTCTTGTTTTGATAATGCCAAATTCACTCACACACACTGCATAGGAGCTAGCCAGATGCAGCAAATGTTGCACCTTGAAAAACTGGAGGAAATTCAGGTTTTCATCACAAGTAGTTACAGAATGAGTGTACCGAATACCATCCATTGAATAACAATAAAGCTGAAAAATCTCCCACTTTTCATCACAGCCCACATCTTCCTCTAGAACTTGAAAGGCATTTGTCTGTGTTCTCAGCACTTCCATTTGGCTATAATTAGCTTCTCAAACTTAGGATCTTACAAACCAAATCCTAGAACCCTCTTGAAGTAAAGTACAATTGAAACCTACTTCCTCCCAGTCTTCTTCATCTTAGTAAATGACAGGTCTGTGGGTTTTTTCCATGCAAAATTACTGAATTTATGAAGAGGTGATCCTCCAGCACCAACTTTGTCTAGATCCAGCACTCTCCATCCTTCTGAATTCTGAAGTCATTTAAATGTGGATATAAGGACATCCAACTTCAGTGTACATTGTCTTTCATTGTTTCCCCCATCACCTACTTAAAACACCCCAAGTTCTTGCAAGAGTCCCACGTCCTCTTGACTCCACCTGTAGGCAAAGTCCTGCTTCACCATTTCTCTATTCACTGACTCTGTTCACTGACTGACACTCCAAGGAGGCACATTTTTTGCCTGGGAAAGTGTACTCATGTTATCCTCTCCTTAAGCCTTTATTTTTCAGAGACCATCACTGAAGACCTTGTGGGGAGTAGCAGCTACATCTAGTACTTTGTAATCCATTCATCAATTGTAGCAAGCTTATACCTTTTTCTGGATAGACAACTTATGGAAGTCTAAAACTCAAACTTCTTTGAGTGGATTGGACATAAGACCGTACTGCTAACTATAGACTATACGACGCTCATCACAAATTGTGATGTTCCTCAAATCTGGACTCACTGTACACATGAACAGACAGAAAAGTACTAAGAAAAACATCTCAAGTTAATCTATTTAGAAGACAGTATTTGTCCACGCGACCTCATATTGAACATAACAATAAAACAGCATCAGCCGGGCCGGGGAGTTAGCTCAGTGGTTCCGGCGCCTGTCTTGCAAGCGCAAGGGCCCAGGTTCGATTCTCCGGTAACCACATAACAATACTGGGTGTGGAGACCCACACCAAGCAGCAACCAGTACCACATACCACAGTGCTGGGCGTGGTGGCTCACGCCTGTAATCCCAGCACTCGGGAGGCAGAGGCAGGAGGATTGCTGTGATGTGAGTTTGAGGCTGAGCTCAGGGCCAGCCTGAACCACAAAGCGAGACCCTGTCTCAAAAAAATCTTAAAAAAAAAAAAAAAAAAAAACAGCATCAGCCTAGTTCACTGATTCTTAATTTTGCCTCAGCGGCCTTTTTGGAAGATGTGATGATGGGACTGCCCTCTGCATTTTGGTAGGCAGGATTCCTAGCTTATAATGATTCAGTGTCAAATAACTATTGCACGTCCTCTATACACCACACAGCACACACACACGCGCCCTTTCGACAGTCCAAAGTGGTTGCTGCACCTCTGAAGTTCTGTGGAGGGAAAAGGGAAATCAAACCTGCCCTACAAGTAGATTCTTCCTAAATTTCTGACACACGTGAGAAATTCAAGGGTTTTATAATTTTGATTTCTCTTTCCACAACTTTCTGTCAGAAACTTAGGGAATTGGAGAATTTTCCTCTTAGGGGTATAAATTTAATCCATATCTTCATTTCTTTGCATTCTAGACTATGGCCTAGAATTCTTTCTCCTTTCTCTTCCTATTTGAAAGGATTTTCTCTTTTATCCTCTCCTGAGATTTTTATACCAAAGATTTGGAGTAAAATTCTTTGATCAGAGTTGATAAAGTCTAGCTCTTGATTCTTAAAGGGAGTTTATGGAACTCTGAAACTACATTTATCTTTCACAAAGCCTAGCTATCTAGGCCTTTTTGACAGAGCTCCCAGAAATCTAGTATGGTAGACAAATAGTTTTCCTGTATCAGAGGCATTTGGGCTTCTAAGGTATGGGGACTCTATTAGTAATGGAAGACGAGCCAATAGGTGTTAATATTTTGGGAAAATACAGCTTCAACAATTTTTTACATGTAATGAAAGCAATAAAATTTGGTTTACAGTATGCAACAGTATAATAACTATTATGCACTTAATGTATGGTAATTTCCAAGTATCTCAAATCACACTGAATTTCATAGAGAATAATAAATAATTGTGCTGAAACACATGGCATGATGATTTCTTTCTTCAATTAAGAGGCATTTTTATACTGATCATCATTATTAAATGAGATAAATATTTGCATATGATACAGTATACAATCCTTTCATTAAGAGATGTTCTTTTTAAAATATGTATCAGATCCTGAATCATGATGTTTTTAAATGTTTGATTTTAATGAGTCATTGAATATGTATTAGCTTCTATGAGATGCACATATTTGGAATATGGCTGGATTTGTCAGCATAAGGATGATTTAAATTTCTTAAAATAGACTATTAGGAAGCAGATGTTTTTGCTGACAGGTGCTCCCAGGGCTTTAAAAATAGAGGAAACCACAATACTTTTTGAAATTATAATTCTTTCTCACTTACCCCTATCAAGTTAGCTAAATTTCTTTTTTTTCTTCAAATCCACATACCAAATAAGATCCATATCAGTGTCAGTCCAGTGGAAAAGTATTGAGAAAGGTCTGTAAAAAACACAAATCAATATAATACTTATTTTGAAAATGCTATGATAACTATCAAGCAATAAAAATTTATTTGGGCTTTCAAGTTCATAATAAATTGAATTCATATTTTGGACTACCTTATGGTCACATCAAATTATAATGAAGTTAATCCACTAGAAAGACCATGTTTCATTTCATTTGTAACATTCATGTTAAATTTCAAGGAATATTCTTCATTCTATTTCCTAAATTTTAATAAATATTTTAACTAATGGATAAGAACATAAAAATTATACACAGCAATGTGGTAAGAGGGAATTTTTGATATATTTATATGTTACTCAATGTTGAAACTGAGTTAAACAATTACTTTTCTTTGAACATTTATTATTTCTTTATAGGAAATTTTCAAAATCCTTTTGAAATGTCTAGTACAATATATTTTATAGTCACAGTACTGTTCAATGACACACCAGGAATTTTTTCTTTTGGTGGGGATTGATTTGTTGTTATTGTTATTTTGTTGTTGTTGTTTTGTTGTTGTTGTTGTTGTTCTTTTTTCAATTTTTGAGACAATATTAGTTCAGCCTAAACTTAAACTCACTATGTCTCTTAGGCTGGCTTCAAACTCCAGGCAATCCTCCTGCCTCAGCCTCCTGAGTACTGGAATTACAGACAAGTACCACCCTGTCTGGCTACACCAGTAATTCTCGCTCCTCTTTAGCAACCTCACTTTTGTCATTCCTTCCACCTTCCTACTCACCTATCCTTTGATAACTACCATTCTATTGGTAACTTCAGTGAGATCAACTTTTATATCTTCCACCGGTGGGTGATATCACATGGTATTCGTCTTTCTATGTGTGCCACAGTTTACCTCACATAATAATGACTTTCATTTCCAGCCGTGTTGCAAGTGACAGGATTTTCTCCCTTTCATGACTGAATTGTGTTTCATTGAGTATTTATACTTCATTATATTCACTCATTCTTCAGTTGATACATGCTTACGTGGTTTCCATTTGTGGCTGCTGTGAATAGTGTCATAATAGACATGGGAGTATAGATCACTCTTGGACATACTGGTGCCATTTCCTCTGGATATTCATGCACAGTCCTGAGATTGCTGGATTGTATGGTTGTTCTACTTTTAATATTTGGAGGATCCTCCACACTATTTTCCAAAATGTCTGTGTTTTTAAGATTCCTAGTGACAATGGACATGCATTTCCTTTTTCTAAAACCTCACCAGCACTGGTTACCTTTTGTCCTTGCAGTAGCAGCCACGCCAACTGGTGGGAGGTGACATCTCACTGCAGATTTAATTGGCATTTCACTGAGCATTAGTGACTTTAGGCAAACAGATACTCCTATTCACATTACCTGTTTTGAGAACAAAACTGTTCAGGACCTTTGCTCATTTTTCTGATGAAGCTATTTACTTTTTGCTGGGAGTTCCTTAAATATTTTGGAT
This sequence comes from Petromus typicus, assembly GCA_004026965.1. Lineage (NCBI taxonomy): Eukaryota > Metazoa > Chordata > Mammalia > Rodentia > Petromuridae > Petromus > Petromus typicus. The sequence goes on along the minus strand of PVIR01016559.1, from coordinate 13,705 downwards.
GCTAGAACCTTATCAGTTTTATAATTTGTAAAATTTTCTACCACTTTATCAGTATTTATTCTATGACTTTTTTCTTTGGCTGCGCTTTTATTTGATGTAGTTCATTTTTATGTTTTGTGTCTGTCGTATGTGTCATCCTGATCATATCCAAAAAGTCACTGTTCACAACAATGTCCTAGAATTTTTCTTTTGTCCTTTTGACTGGCAGTCTTATTTTTATTTCAGTGTTTTGTAACTAATAAAAAATTAGCATCTGGTTTCTTTCTTGTGCATGCAGACATGAAGTTTTCGCAGCACCATTAGCTGAAGACATTCTTGTTTTCCCATTGTGTGTTTTGGCACCTGTGCAAAATACCAACTCTACATTTATAGTCTCATTTCTGGGTTCTGGCATCTACTCCATTAGTCTGGTATTCATACTGTATTGGGCTGAATATTACAGTGTTTAGCATATTTTGAAACGAGTGGCCTTAAATTGAACATAGTAGGCATTTTACAGCCATATGTATTGGCTAGATATTGTTTGGTTTTCTTTATATCATGTTAAAGTACTTGTTCCAGAATTGAGATGCACATCATAGCTCATGAATGTACATTTTGCCTCATTTATCTGTATCCTATCAATATTTCTGCTGGGCTGTCACTTATGGGAATCTGCCTTAGAAGTACTGACCAGGGGACACACATAATTTTAATTTTTCTTTACTTTTAACTGCTAGCAAATTCTATTGTAGCCAACTAAATATTCACAAAAACCAATTTGCTTTTAATGTAGAACTTACCTCTGCATCTCTTTGTTTTTCCCTGTTGACTTAAATCTATAACGTCTGCGCTTAAATTGTTTCATCAAATGTTAAACTGCCCACTGGCAGGATTGAGGATTTCTATTCATCTTTTAACTTCAAAATGCTTCTGTTGACTACATTTGTCTAAGTACATGATTTTGGGGTCAACCTGGAAAAAGTGTTTTCTAATTTGCACAAAACCTCGCATACACTCTTCTTGCTATAGTCTGGAGCAAGGAGAACAGATAATCAGCACATGAGCCTGAAAATGATATTTCCATATAGTAACTGAATGTAATGAAAAGGAAAAAAGTTGCTCTGAGGATAAGAAAGAGGAACTGAGATCTAAGTGATGACTCCTAGAGTAAATATGGAGTATTACAGAACCACCAATGTTTGTCATTTGCATCACCTGTAGGAAAATTCATGAAACTTACTATACTGCTAAGGGTAGAAAAACTCCACTGCTAAGTGACATAAGGCACAGAAGTCTTAATATGGGGTAGCACTCTTACATGAACACGGCATGTAAATAATTTAAAGAAAAACTGAAAGGAAGCAGGAAAGTAGATAGTGAAGGGTATAGAGAGGCAGATAAAGAGAAAAGAGATTGAAAATCACCAAGATATAGTATGTACACAAATTCCACCACATATATAATAGCATTGTTGGGTATCACAAATATATCTTAATAAGAATTTTAAAAAGTTGATCATACTAAAAAAGGATCTGAGAATGACTGAAGCAGGAATATCTATGGCCTTGGCTCGAGTCTCCCAAGGAGACATGAGTAGCAGAAGAGGATCGAGTAACACACAGAGACTCGATATAAAGACAGCTTCCATCCCAGGACAGGGTTCTGTGTGCTCCCTGCTGCAATGGGAAGGCTCATCCAGGTCTTTATCTGGAATCCAGAAGAAGTAATACATGACAGAGACCAGAAAAATAGAGTAATATCAGCTGAAGATATGTCTTCCCTCATTGTTCTTCCCATCCATCAGAGAAAGCTTCATTTTGTTGTACACATCCAGAGGTTAGACATCATATCTCACCCACCCACAATCACTAGCATACTGTCTGTTATGTAAATTCATTCATTCTTAATTTATAAACAAAGATCTCTTTAACAACACTGGCATATTTATCTAGCTATCTCAATATAGCTGACATGTATTAAATATACATCTCCTCCCATAATTCCTCATAGGCCGCATACTACATTCTGAAGAAATACTTAATACAAGAAAAAGTAAATTCTTCCCATTTCTGGGGTTTTCAGTTTTCCTTTTGGAAAACTGAATATTGGTTTATTTCATTGACACAACATTATCTTTGTCAGAGTCGTAAACTATCTGTAGGTGTTATCATTGATAGAGCTTTGCATAGAACACACATGAGTCCTCCATACCCTGAACACAGAGACGAGACCAGTTCCAGTATACCCTTTCAATGATGGCACGCGCTCTCTCTCTCTCTCTGTCTCGTATGTGTGTGTGTGTGTGTGTGTGTGTCTATTTCTGTCTGTCTGTCTCTTTCTGTGTCTCTCTTTATAGTTATATATATTAAGAATCCCCGTTATGGAGTGTAATCATGATGTGTATATTTAATGTACCAATAAAGATAATTAAAAAAAAAAAAAGAACTGTGCATATGTTTCCTTTTCTTAGAAATCTGAAGAAAAAAAGCTTACTGGCAAGCAATATAAACTGTGTCCAAGTGACAATTCACAAGAGGTGATATCAAATGCTAGTGTACTGTGGAAATTATCAAATAGTTAGGAAAAAAAGAAAACAGGGTCCAAACTTCAAATGTGCTATATGTTAAATCTTTTGACTATAAACATGTGCTCTACTTTCTATGATTCTAATTCTTCCTTTGTAAAGTCAGAGGAAAAATTAATACTTGTATGGTCTCCTTTGGAAACTAAAATGAGACACAGCATTTAGCAGGTTGCCTAGAACATGTTAATTACTAGTTTTTATTAGCACTTGGGGGAGTGCACGGAGAGTGCTCATTAAAATGCCCACGATCTTTGTCCTCTTCGTTAAGTGGCTAAAACACTAAGCACGTGATGCAGACATATTTATTTCTTAAACGCGTTACTAGCGTGAAGATCACAGGAACCCATGCCTGACAACAGAAGGGAAAAATGTTTTCATTTTTGAGGGAGCACAGCTGATATTAAAAAAACCCAAACTTTGAAGTCATGCAGATCAGGGCTTGAATTCCAGCTCTGAGACTTTCAGCTCTGTGATCTAGGGCAAGCGAGTTTAATCTTGTACAGCTCAGTTTCCTCTCTGTGTAATTGAAATGAAGTTTGTAGTGAGAATTAAAGGAGAGGACGGTGAGGCGAGGCGGGGGTGCGTCGTCAGAACTCAGTCCATGCAGGCATCAGCAAAGTGTACCGCTGAGTATCACGTCTTGCTGAATCCGGTGTTTACTAAGAGTAACTTTCCCCCACCATATACATGTTGAGTGCTTACTATGTGCAGGGCATTGTGGTGAAGTCTGTAAGGAATACTAAGATGCAGAAGGGATGAATTCTGCCCTCACACAATTTACTACTTTAATAATTGATGATTTCCATAGGGGAAGTGATGGGGATTTTTTTTCTCTACAGTTCTCATTTCCCAGCAGAGTAACTAGAATAGATGTGCTCAAAAACACTTTTAATAAAGCAGCCATGGTGATATGTACACATGCTGTGCCTTCTTTCTAGAACAAAAACTAGTCTATGGAAACACAAATGAAGTAGGACTTCAAAAGAGCAAAAAATGCTCCGTTCTTTGGTGGCTACTTCTTCCTGCTCTGGGTAGCATTATGCTTGGGCTGAATTTAATAACTGTCCACTACTACAGGAAGAAGCTGTTCTTGTTAACATTATATTGATCATCATCATTAATTCCCACCCAACACCAAGCTTTTAGTTCCTCTAATTTGATGAGAATGTCTCTCCATCTCTAAGTACAATCCCACTCATTTAGTGTACTGGTTTTCAAAGTGTGATTCCCAGCCCAAGAGTACATCATCCCCTGTCAGAAATGAGCTATGAACTGGAAATTTGGGAAATGGGGCACAAAGTCTGTTTGGACAACTTCTGGGGATTGCAACAACTCCTCAACACACACACACACACACACACACACACACACACACACACACACACACACATCAGTGAGAATCGCTGCCTTTGTGACTGACCCCAGCTGCTATTTGTCTCTTACATCCTATATGGCCCTCTGCTAAGCTTGTTGGAATAAGTTAAAGGACCGGACTTGGATGAGTTCTTGTGAGTTCTTGTGACAGGACGATGCCCACCCCACTGCATCTCTCTATAGTGGGATCCACAAAGAGAAGTGGATACCTGAGCATTGTCCTCTCTCTCTCTCTCTCTCTCTCTCTCTCTCTCTCTCTCTCGCCCTCTCCCCCCTCCCTCTCTCTCTCTCTCTTTCTCTCTCTCTGTCTTAGACATGTTCTTCATCCTTTCAATTTGTCATCTCAAAAAACTAGAGATTTGTCTTGAAATGCCCAGTTCCTCGAAGGGACTCAAGCCAGCTATCTGCAGCCTTAATTATGCTCCACAATATAGGTCCATCTTTTCTGCCTGAAGACTTAGAGTCTGAGGGCGATCAGGTTTACTCCTGTGTCCCGCTCTCTAGGTGCTCACAGCTTCCGTGTCTGTGTCCACAAGGCAGGTGGTAGAGAGCGATCCACACAGACACGTAGTGTTTATGAAATCAGTCCACGCAGGAGAGTCGGAAGACAGAGCTGACTCGTATCTGACGATCTTTTGGGGAGAATCATTCTGGAACATTCACCCCATGTTTCCTGTAAGAGCTTTGTAAGCCAGCAGGTTTTGTTAAAGATGGAAATAACAGGTAGCAAAGGAATTGTAAACTAAATATGCCACTTTCTTCTCTTGAGAAGGTGAAGCCAGATTTTCCTGCGTGCATATTTGACGAATCGTAATTATTTAGAACCAAACTTTACCCCTCTTAACTCAGCTTTTGTTTAAAGATTTAGAGATTTTGTTGGTTCATTTCTTGTTTGGTGCTTGTGTTTAAACTAGTTAGACATCGCCATGGCGAATGAGTTTTCAAAGCTCACCCAGGACACTAAAGTTAAGTCATGATGTGTCAGTGATTCTGATTGGGTGAAAGAGTATAGTATCATGCAAAAAGAATAACTTTAATGTGTATCTTTCTGACTCATATGCCACATTTTTTTCATTTCCTCACATCTGCCAACTGACTTAACAATTACAGTGGCTAAGCTTCACACATTACTCTGTGGATATTTATAAGATTTAGTATAAGAATGTATTGGTTACCTACCTAAGATTTGTTATACCTACTTTCAAGATTTAGAGAATTCACTAAGAGCCTACTGCATTAGCTGGATCTTTTTTTTTAGAACAATGAGTATATTTACTGTTGAAAAATAGAAAGATTAACCAGTTGCAATTTGCCCTTCACCTATATGAGTAGGACTTTCACTGTGTCAAAGTGGGCTCTTCACAGAGGTGGCAAGTGACACGGATTTCCACCCTGTCTGAGGGGAAAACTTTCCTCTCCTGTGTTTAAATGGGCTGCAAAGCCCGGGATTGTCAGTTGCAAATGAGAGAAAATATTTTAGGTACTCTCATTCGTCAAAATCTGTAACGATCCAGCAGACAGGACCATAGGAAGTCCATGGGCTGATCCCTGAGTATTGTCTCCCCAGTTACACAGTGGATGTGGACTGAGGAAGGGCCCCCACTTCCCCACTATCCAGTGAACTATCCGCCATAGTAGCTGGAGAAAACCAGAACTACACCAGCTTCACTTCACAACAGCAGGACAGATGTCACACTAGATCAGTGATCCAGGGACATCAGCCGACAGAGCCAGTGAACTCGGGTATTTATCTTGTCCTCCTCAAAGCCTCTGAAATGCACTTGATTCTTGTATTCCCTCCAGGCTGCTGCTATGAAATAACAGAATTCCTGGCCTTTCCACTGTCCTTGTGGTCTTCTTAAACCCTGCCCGTGTCTGTGTGAATTGGCCCTGTCTCAAACTCTTCTTGGCTACGTCAGTTTCAGTGTGCTGATGTCAATCAGGTTTCTGACTGTCAGATTTCTTGCATAAAATAACAATAAAAGTCAGTTTCCATGATGAAGGCATATTAATAACACTCATGAGCTGCTTAGATAAGGAAGCTGCCTGAATTAGTATATAATGAATAAAGCCCCGTATAAGATACAAGCCTGTGAAAATGTAGTTTTATAATAAGTATAGGTTCTCTAGAGGAATTATAGTAATTCTGATGCCTAGTCTTAATTTAACATCATGAGAAATTTGCAATCATATTTAAGCCTAAAATGTTACAAAATTATTAAAGCTGTAAGCCCAAAATGTTTCATTTTCTTATCCCCTTTATAATTTACAAAAACAGCACTTATATTTTAAAATCTTAAAATTAACCTTGTAATAAATTGAAATTCAAATGGTAAAATTAATCCATTTCTAATAGACCCAGATTATATTTAACAAATTAAAATTCAAGTAGTTTTAAAGGCCAAATTTTATTAATTTTTTAGACACTCTCTTCCTTGTGAAGACAAAAAGGTATTAGTCAAACTAATTTTAGAGACATTAATAGTAAAAGAGTTGTTTGGTTGATTCTTTTGTATTTCATCCAATTTATGTGCACCAGGTAAAGAGAATAGAATTTAAAATTTAATCTCTATCTCTTTTCCTCTTTCTCCCCTTCTAACCAGGGTAGCTTGTCTTTATTTTCTATTAAAAGTGTTACTGTTATCAATTTGAGTAGACTGAGTACACACAAGAGAGAGAAGAAAAAATCAGTCAAGGGCAAGATATACAAAATCTGAGAGAGACAAGCTCTTGCAGACTTCCTGAGAGATCTAGCAATAATATGAGCTTGAGAGAATAGCTGAGCACAAGAGAAAAAGAAAGACTAAGAACTGGAGAAGAAGAAGTAGGCAACAGACATCTGGTGTTCTTTGATTTTTCTACTTCACTGAGGCACAAGGCCTTTGCCAGGAGTGTGTGAGGTGGAGGTAGGGTGGGACCCAGAGGTAGCATGAGGAAGTTCATAAGTGAAAGTGGAGAAATGAAGTAGGAAGAAAAAGAGGCTCTGTGTAGCAATACGAGTCATGTGGAGAGTGTAGTTGGCTTTGTACAAGGGGAATAAGGCAAGTTGAAGACTAAGACAGGAGGGGCTGGCAGTTTAGCTCAGTGGTTCTGGTGCCTGCCTTGCAAGCGCAAGGATCCAGGATCAATTCCCCCAGTAACCACATACCATAATGGGTGTGGAGACTCACGCCCAGCAGCAACCAGTACCACCACTTACCACAGTGCCGGGCGTGGTGGTTCACGCCTGTAATCCCAGCACTCAGGAGGCAGAGGCAGGAGGATTGCTGTGATGTGAGTTTGAGGCTGAGCTCAGGGCCAGCCGGAACTACAAAGCAAGACCCTGTCTCAAAAAA
>PVIR01016558.1:0-36502 GCA_004026965.1 Petromus typicus | reverse complement strand
AAAAAAATAATAATAATAATGAAGATTGAACTCAATACTTTTATACTCTTGTGTTTTATTTTTGAGACAGTCTTCCTACGCATCTCAGGCTGACTTTGAACACACTGTGTAGCCCTTGAATTCACAGCAGTCCTCTTGCCTCAGCCTCCCACGTGCTGAGATGATAGGCATGTGCCACTGCCTGGCTCAGACTCCAATTTTTAAACATTTTTCTGAGACAGGGTTTCACTAAGTTGCCTAGACTGCGCTTGAACTTATGATCCTTCTGCCTCAGTTGCCCAGAATGCTGGGATTATAGGCCTGGAACACTATACCCAGATAGGGGCCAGGGATTTAGCTCAGTGGTTCCTGTGCCTATTTTACAAGCACTGAAGGACCTGAGTTCAATCCCCCGGTAACCACATACAACACAGGGTGTGGAGACTCACCCCAGCAGCAATCAGAGCCACATACCATAGTGCCGGGCGTGGTGGCTCACACCTGTAATCCCAGCACTCAGGAGGCAGAGACAGGAGGATTGCTGTGATGTGAGTTTGAGGCTGAGCTCAGGGCCAGCCTGAACTACAAAGCGAGACCCTGTCTCAAAAAACAAAACAAAAAAAAAATTATACTCAGATTGGTCTCAAATTTCTGGGCTCAAGCTTTCATCCTTCCTCACCCTCTCCAGGAACTGGGGCTATAGGTGTGCACTATATGGTACCTGCTATAACCTATTATCAATCTTGAGCTATAACTCACCTACTATAAGATGTACTCATTTAAAATGTGATTTTAGTATACTACATTTTGCAACCACCACTACTGTCAATTCCAGTGTATTTTCAGCACCTTCAACACTTCATACCATTGGCAGTCACTCTCTTCCCCTTCTCTCCCTCTGCCCCTGGCAACCACTCATCTTATCTCTGTGGATTCATCTGTTCTTGTATATAAATAGAATCACATAACATGTGGCCTTTTACACCTGGCTCTTCTTACTTAACATAAGGTTTGAAAGGTTTATCCTGGTCATAGCATCTGTGGGAATTTCATTACTTTTTAGAGATGAATAAAATTCCATCATGGGGGCTGAGGACTTAGCTCAGTGGTTCTAGTGCCTGCCTTGCAAGCTCAAGGGCCTGGGTTCGATCCCTGATAACTACATATAACAATGCTGGGCATGGTGACTCATGCCCACCAGCAATCAGTACCACATACCACAATGCTGGGTGTGGTGGCTCACACTTGTAATCCCAGCACTCAGGAGACAGAGGCAGGAGGATTGCTGAGTTCGAGGCTAAATTTGGGACCAGCCTGAACTACAAAGCAAGACCTTATCTCAAAAAAAAAAAAAACCAAAGAAACAAACCAAAAAAACCCCCAAAACCAAATTCCATTATGGGGATTGGCGCTGAGGGATGAGTAGGAGTTTGAGGTCCTTACAGGAGCTCTGATGAGCAGAGACTATGAGAAAAGCAGGCCCTGTGTGCGTTCCCCTTCGGGAAGGCCTGGGGGCGGGCTCTAGAGTCTCAAGGCAGAGGCTATAGCAAGCACTCTGGAGTTGTGTTTAGAGACCCACTATTGTGGCCGGACAAACCTCTGACTGTGGCCCTCCAGACCTTGGCCTGGGAAGCTTGTTCTACTGTGGCTGATCTTTCAGGATCTCTTGGGGGCCCTAATGCCCACCAGTAACTGAGGGGCTGCTGTGGCCGAGGTAGGGGGAGCTGGAGGCTGCAAACAGCAGCACTGAAGGCATCGACTTCGTCCAAACATTGTTCAAGAATAGGTAGGACTGAAGGCTCCTGGGGAACAAGTCCTAAGCCACACTTTCTGCACAGACCGCGAAGTCAGCTTTTTCCCAAAACAGAGCCCAGCCACTTTCCATCCTGCAAAGTGCTACTAGACAAATCCTTTCTTTTCCTAACCACCTAAAACCAAGGGTGGCTAGGAAAGTCCCAGCTCCAGACAAGTTCCTGAGCCGGTAAAGCTTGGGGAGCGAGTGTTTGGCAGAGTAGAGGATCTAGGCAAGCAGGGATGTCCCCAACAGCCCCCATATTCTCCAGTCCCAGCCCCTTGGGTGGGAGGTTCGCATGAGGACCGGGAGTCCTTGCAGGCTCTGCAGCCCCACGTGTCATGTCATCAGCCAGGGTGCTGTACCCCAGGGTGGTGAGTCCCAGCCCACATATTCCGCCCTGACTCTGCAGGCCACCACCCAGGCTTTAACGTGGGCTGGGTGGGAACTTCTGCCCGCTGGCACAGGTTGGCCAAAGAGCATCACCTTGTGGGCTCAACTCTGGCTGGGTCTGGCATTCAGAAAAGGACATGGAGAAAGAGATAGCGTCAGTCCAGGGCCCATAGCCTCCTGGTGGGACAATGGAGGTGCAGGACCAAGTAGACTGGCAGAGCCTGAGGTCAGTCAGCCCAGTTCCAGGGCCTGCAGCCCCTCAACTGGTTGGATAGTCTCAGAGCCTCTGTTTGTCCATCTGTGGACAGGGCATGACCACAATGGCATCTGGTCATTTGACATTCAGACACATTCACAAGCACCACCTCGTCCTTCCCGAAGCCCTTAGGGAGGCTGTAGGTCCCTGTGCAGATGAGGCACCTAACGCTCAGAGATGCCAAATCACTCACCTGGGGTCACACAGCAGTGGACCCGCTACCCACAGGAATGCTAGGGAAAGCACTTGAGCCGACATACAGTAACAACAGCCGTCACCACGGTAACATGTACTAATACTGACTCTACGGCAGGGACCTATGTGCTTCCGACTACTCACCACAGCACTTTGTAAGCACAGGAAGTAACTATCTTATTATCCCAACTTTACAGAGGTAGAAACTGAGGGCCAAGAGGTAAGGTAGCTTCTAAAGTCACACGGTAATTAGATGACAGAGCCAGAATCAAGCCCACATGGGCCCTCAGGTCACCAACTCCATGTGACAATCTTGAAGGGCACTCTGTATACTAGATATTAACAGAGTGATTTAGGTTCCAAGTGCTCAAAACCCCAACAGAATACCACTTTTCATACCCACTATAATGGTTCTAGATAAAACTGATAGAAGCATGGCATGGCAGCACAGGCCAGTAATCCCAGCATTCTGAGAGGCTAAGGCAGAAGGACTGCAGGTTCAGGTCCAGCCTGGAGAACTTATTGAGACTTGATCTCAAAATATGTACAATGAAAATGAGATGAGAATGTCGCTCAGTGCAAAGGCAGCTGGGTACGATCCCCACTATGGAGAAATCAGCTTCTCCCACCACTCATTGCTAGAGGAATAATAGTACACAGTTGTGACCCGGGAATTCTACTCCTGGGTACACGCCCCAGGGTCCCTTGACATCCAGTCATACAAAGACAAAGATGCAGATATTCCAAACAGCACTATTCACAATGGCCGAAAGGTTGGGAACTCAAATCCTCATCAGTGAATGAACAGGTAAACAAAATGTGATTCATCCTTTAAAAAATTTTTTTCGGGGGCCGGGGATATAGCTCAGTGGTTCTGGCGCCTGTCTTGCAAGTACAAGGACCCTGGTTCGATCCTCGGTAACCACATAACAATACTGGGCGTGGAGACTCACCCCAGCAGCAATCAGAGCCACATACCACAGTGCCGGGCGTGGTGGCTCACACCTGTAATCCCAGCACTCGGGAGGCAGAGGCAGGAGGATTGCTGTGATGTGAGTTTGAGGCTGGGCTCAGGGCCAGCCTGAACCACAAAGCGAGACCCTGTCTCAAAAAACCTTAAAAAAAAAAACTCTTTTTTTTTTTTTGTACTAGAGACTGAGTCCAGGGCCTTTGCAGGGAGATGCAGCTCCAGTTCCTTTTCTGTTCTGAGACAGGGTCTCACTAACTTGCTAACTGCCCAAGCGGGGCTTGAACTGCAACCCTCCTGCCTCACTCTCCTAAAATGCCAGGGTCACAGTGTTCTCATCCATATTATTTGGCCAAAAGAGGAATGAGGCACTGACTCCTGCTACCATGGTGATGAACCTTGAGAAGCTGACAACACATATGAAGGACCAGGTAGCATATGACTCGGTCTGTGTGCAATGTCTCTAACAGGTACATCCAGAGAGACAGGAAGTAGACTGGTGGTTGCCTGGCAGCCGGGAAAGAAGAATGCAGATTTATTACAGGGACAGATTTCTTGGTGGGGGGTGGCAATGATGAAAGTGTTCTGAAAATTCTAAAATCTCTTACAGTGACTACTGCACACATCTATGAATATGGAAGAATCATATGGTGGGTGAATTATATACAAAGCTATTACCAAAAAGAACAGTAAGTACCACTCATTACTGCTAGGGATTTGTTTCTTTCTTCTGTCCCCTTCATTAGGTCCTGCCTGCTGTCTGTGTGTGTGTGTGTGTGTGTGTGTGTATGTGTGTACACATGCACATGTGTGTCATGCACGCACGTACATGATGGGGATGGAATCTGAGGCCTTGCAAATGCTAGGCAAGCACTCTACCACTGAGTTACAGTCCCAGCCCTTTTTATTTTAAAATAAGTTGTAACTAAATTGATCAGGCTGGCCTCAAAGCTGTGATCCTCCTGCCTCAGTCTCCTGAGTAGGTGGGAGTGCCAGTCCCACCTTTTATCCTGTACTCAATGAGGTGGAGACACCCCTGGTAACTCACAGCTGCCTGGAAAATGCCAGTTTTGCTACCGGACAGCTGACTATCTTCCAGCTCAGTGTTGAGCAAGTCACATATATCATTAGCTCATGAATCTCATGAGCTAAGGTAAGGAGCATTCTTCTCCCACATTACAGACAATGAAACTGAGGCATAAAGCAATTCAATCATCTGGCCACAGTCTTGGAAAGCAGGGTAGAGCTGGGATTCAAATCCAACAGGCTTGGTACTTCTGTCCTTTGAGTTTGGGGTCTTTCTAGTGAGAGGTCCTAAAGGGTCCTGCATCCCCAAAACACTGTGTGTCCTGGTAGGAGCCGGACTGCCCTGTCCCCAGAGCACAGGAATGTGGGTGGGGAGGGTGGGACCACAGGGAAGGGTACAGATCATAGGAGCACTGGGAACTGGCTGGGCTGGTCCAGCTTGTCATCTGGCTAAGTGAGGCGCACACAGTGACCACAAGTGGCACCCAAAAGGCCACGGATGGAGGCTGAGATACAGCCCTTCTCTGTTGTCCACAAGCCGGTCCTAATCCACGCGCGTAGAAGACAGCCACCCCGAGCCAGGGAAACTGAGCTCAGTTTCTAGTTGGGAAGGGCGGGGCCTGATGCCTCAGTGAAAGGCGGTGCCGGATCCCTCCCTTGCACCTGGGGAGGGAGTGGCCATCGGCACCTGAGGGTGTCTCAGGAGCCAACCTGCCTCAGCTGCTCATCACCGATGGACCCCCTGGTCCCCCAGAGGTGACAGCATGTGCCCACCCACAGTCACACGCACAGCGAGTTTGGTGTCCAGACTGAACCAGGGTCAGACCTTACTGGCCAGAGGTGACTGGGGAGAGCTGCTTTGTATCTCTCAGCCTCAGTTTCTCCCTCCATAAAATGGGAAAAACAAATCATGCTATCTAGTTAAAGGTGGGGTAGGTGAACTGGGTCCTGCTAAAGGTATAGGGATGGAGTTTGGGTGCTGCCATCTGGGTTCTGAGAAGCACCCCAAAATCACTAATGCTCCGCAGTGGGTAAGGCTGGCCGACCAGCAGAGATGTGTGAGGCTTCCTCACAGCTATCTCCTCCAGAAGGGCACTGAGCTGCCAAGGCGGTGGGCTTCTGCTAACAAAACTGAGTCCCTCTGCTGCTTCTTTCCAGCAAGGATTCTGTTCTCCTTTTTCTCCTAGGTCCCTGCTTGCCGGCTACACTCAGTCCTATAAGATGGGCTCCTCCTACAGACAAAACACCCATTCACTTCCCAGTGGAGAAGAGATCAAGGTTAATATTCTCGGTACAGGATGACCACAGGATGACAGAGAGGGGCTCCTGTTACCCACTGGTCACTAAGGAGGACTCAGGGTGGACTCAGTAGATGAGACCAACAACCTGTGGCCTCTACCTCATCACTGGAAACCCTCAGACACACCAAACCAAGGACACGCCCAAGACGTCTAACTAGGCTGCTTCAAAAGGGTCAAGGGGATGGGGCAAGGAAAAGGAAGCTGTGCCACAGATAGTGGGAGGTTCAGGAGGCCGAAGGACTAAGTGCCACATGTGGGCCAGGAACATGAAGGGGACTTGGAGAAAACTAGAAAAAAATTCGTAGTTTAGTTTAAGGGGGGGGGGCGGGTGGGGTTTCCAGGCAAGCACAGTGATGCGCATCTGAAATACCAGCATTCTGGAAGACTGAGGCAAGAGGATTGCAAATTCAGGGCTAGTCTTGCCAACACAGTAACTTAGTGAGACCCTATCTCAAAATAAAAATAAACAAGGGTTGGGGATGTAGCGGGTATGAAGGCTATTGGTTTAATGCCCAGTATGGGAAACATTTTTAAAAAGAAAAAGTAAATGAGGGGTTCATTCTAGATTTCTTAGGTTTGAGGCAAAGGAGAGGAGATGTGCTTCAGTGATGGGGTACATTCAGACATTTACCTGTGATAAGGCAGGGGGGAAATTGGCTCCTGATGCCTGAGAGACACCCCTGCCCTGGCCCTGAGCCCTGATGACAGGGAGCAGGGTTTGATGGTGACTCAGGACCCACTGAGCCCTAGAAACTGACCCTGAAGCCCTGGCCAGGCTGTGGGTCTTCACCCCCCAGAACCAGCCACTGGTCTCTTCTTCTGGGAGAAGAAGGGGAACTGGTGCCTGGGTTGGCAGGGACGCTGCCTGGCACCTCCTTGGGGCCCAGGGCTGGGTCTGAGGATACAAGGAGTATACAGTGCTTCCTGGGACAGGAGCTGGGACAGGTGGCGCTTTGTGTTCCCAGGATGTATTTGGAGCAGAGCGGCTGCAGGGGAGGAGCTGGGAGTGACACCCTCCACCCTCACCCCGCCTCCATGGCTCTTCTGCCAGCAGTTAGAGCAACAATCCCTATAGTCTCACTTGCTGTAGAGGTGGGGCCTGGGTCTATAAGAGGCTGGCTGCAGAGCAGGGAGCTGGGACTTGGACCCCTGTGCTGTGCAAAACTCAGGCATGGCCAAGGTCACGGCAGAGGGCCACAAGGACACTGAGCAGAGAAGCCAGAAATAGAGGTAGCACCGGCTCTTCTCAGACCAAAGTCAGCTGACCTGGGTGCCAATTTACATTCCTTCCTGTGATACTGTAAGTCACTTATCCTGTCTGAGGCTCAGTTTCTCCATCTGTAACAGAAGTCAGAGCTAAGGGGCGTGGCTGAGAAAGCAAACAAAGTGCTGCTTCAAGAGACAGCCCAGTCCAGACTCCCCATCCTGCACCAGGGCACCTTTCAGAGAACAGATAAAGACCAGCAGCAACCTGGGCATGGTGCTGCAGCACTCTAGAAGGCTGAGGTAGGAAGATGGCAAATTAGAGCCCAACCTGGGCAACCTGGTGACTATTTTGAAATAAAAAATAAATACAGGACCGGGGATGTAACTCGGTGTGACGGTCCTGGGTTCCGTCCCTAGTACTAAAAACAAAAATAGAACAAGCCCGCAGTGAGGGCAGAGGCCAGGACCTGCTGTTATAGAGCCTCTAAAATCAGACTGGACCTCTCCTAGTATGATGCTGATCCTGGTGCAAAACAAGACACGCCTGGGGATTCACAAGTGAGCTCAGTACTGGAAATGTCTCCTCTGACTCCTATATGTGCTTAAGGAAGGGCCACTGGCAGTACATGGGACCACCTGGAATAGTGTCCCAGGTGGGCTGGGACCCACACATATACCCAGTTATCAGTGTGTGTGTGTGTGGGTGGCACATGCATGTGCTGGCCACAGGGTGTTTGTGCCACTTCAGCCACAGAACACCAAAAGCCACCCAGACACCTGCCTGGGTATCCTGCTCCTGGTACTTTGCGGCTCCACCTTGACCAAGGTCATTCATTACCTCTCACCTGGGCTAGAAAATAGTCACCCATTTTCTGTTTTGAGAGTATCCTGAGACAGATAAGTTTCAGGCTGGACAATGGCATGGCCTGAATGCTTCGCAGAAAGGTCTGAGAGCTGGGGAAATCTACCCCCACAGTCTCTCTGACCCCAGGAGAGATGAGGTCTGCCAAGAATGCAGCAATGGCCAGTCTTCCTGCTAGCATTGGGGGGCGCAGCCGGGCGGGGGTCGCATGAAATCCCTTTTGTGGCCGTCAGCAAGCCCAATCCAGGTCATGTTGTATCCTTAACCCATTCTTCTGCCACTTGCCTATAGGCCGCCTTGTAGGGGACAGAACAGAGACTGTCCTGCTGCTCCAAGCTGGGTGTGGGCTCAAAGGGTCCTCAGTCTCACTGTACCCCAGCCCACGATGACACCACTGTGTCACAACAGCCCCTGGTACTACCTGCCAGGACTTTCTCACTCTGGGCCCGTCCATAATGGGCTCACTGTGTCTGTTTGCAGCAGAGCATGACAAAAAGCAGTGTCAGCAGGTGGGAGTTGCCCCTGAGGTGGAGACTGGGAATGACATGGCTTTGGGTGCCAGACCAGCACCATCCAACAGACACAGTGCCGTCATGTGAAGAAAGGAAAGGGAAACAGGTGAATGTTTTGTTTGTTTGAGACAGAGTCTTATATGTGGTTCAGGATGGCCTTGAACTCATGGTAGTCTTCCTGCCTCAGCCTCCCAAGTGCTGCTGGGTATAGGCATGTGCCACCCTGCCCAGGTAAACTGGGGGTGCTGGGGATTAAACCCAGAACCTTAGACCTAGCTACATTTACCAGTCTTTTAAAAATTTTTTCTGTCTCACTAAGTTGCTAAATTTGCCAGCCTGGGCTCAAACTTTCAATTCTCTGGCTCAGCTCCCGACAGCAGTGGGATGACGAACCTGTGCTACTACGCCTGACCTTGCACTTCAATTTTACCTTTTCCTTAACCTGAAATATCCAAAGCATGGTCAGGTACCCAAGAGAATGTGACTACCTTGCTTTACCCTCTGTTTGCACACTAAATCTTCCACACCTGGTGCTCAGGCATTTGTTGCATCTCACGCGGCCACAGCTCACCCAACAGGACAGTGTCACTCTGGGCAACTTGGGGGGGGTGGGGTCTCAGCTATTCAATCTCTGGCCCACTGACCACAGCTCATTAGTTCAGCTAGAGCAGTGATGGCGAAACTTTCAGAGCCCTCAATGACAAACAGCCCACTGTGGCACCACCCTCGCACTACAGTAAATCCCAGAGCATCTGTCTGCCTCACTCAGGGCTTGGTGCCCAAGGACCTCATTCCTTTGATCCCCGTGATCCCCCACAGACCCTCCCACACTGCCCAGACACCTGCCTGAGGCCCAGGGCTCCCAGCTGAGCCCAATGGAGCACGGTGCCTGAGTGTGGGGTGCCAGGGCTCGGAGACCACAGCCCCCACAGGCTGCTGGGCAGACCTGGAGGTGCCTGGCCTATTCCCCAACCTTTCCTTCCGTCCCCTCCTCCAGGACGGGGGAAAAGCTTCCTCTGCATGACAAACACGGACAGGTCACCGCCAGCGGCCCTGCAGAGGCCATGTCCCTGCCAGTCCTACTGTCTTCACCCCATCGGTCCAAAGCCTCGTCTCCATGCGCAGAGATTGGGTCTCATGGGCTTGGCACTTCCTCCCATGCCAGGGCTACTGGGCTTCCCAGGCCTGAGTCAGTGGCTCATTCCAGCCCTTGGTCACGCCTGTGGCTCCTCCTTTTGGGGTTAACTCTGTCTCATGGGTGGGGACTGGAGGGGGCATCCACACTGGAATGTCCGGAATGCACAGGAGGGCACACCCCTTTCTGGCCTCACCTCCCCAGAGCCCAGGGAAGGGCCTGCCCTCCTGCCAGCCTCCCTTATCTTCCAGGGTCCCATTTGCCTCCAGGGCTGGCTGGGGCCTCAGTGGCTCCCTGGGGTCATTCGGGTCTGGTAGGGCTTACCTTGGAGTCTGTAGGGCTCGACTTTCCCTTTCTTTCTGCCTGGTCCAGGGAGCAAAGGCTCATGGCTCTCAGGGTGTCTGTCCTATCCCCCACCAAGGTGGTACACAGTAGGACTCAGGAAACTATCGCCAAATGGACACAACTAATACTGAGAGTTTGTACTAGGTGTCTGTAGCCTCCTTATTGACTTCTTGTAGCCCCAGGAAGGAGAATCACCAGGGGCCTTTTCTTAGCCCTAACTACGAGGTTATAAACTTCTGCACAATAAAAAACCATCTTTTAGGGCAAGGGATTTAGCTCAGTGGTTCTGGTGCCTGTCTTGCAAGTGCAAGGGCCCAGGTTCAATCCCCAGTAACCACATACAACAATGCCAGGTGTGGAGACTCACACCCATCAGCAATCAGTACCACATACCACAGTGCTGGGCGTGGTGGCTCACGCCTGTAATCCCAGCACTTGGGAGGCAAAGGCAGGAGGATTGTTATGAGTTCGAGGCTAAGGTCAGGACCAGCCTGAACTACAAAAGTGCGACCCTGTCTCAAAAAAAGAAAAAAGAAAGCATCTTTTTGGGGTTTGGGAATCACCATTGATAGGCTTTAACCCCCTGTTTTGCATAGGCTCGAGCTTAATCAATAGTTGTTAAGTTGAGCAAATATTTTATAGCACATTAGCAATTCCTATATCCTCATTTTCTAGATGACGATACTTGATGGCCAGAGAAGTTAAGAAACCTATCCAAAGTTTCACAGCTGGGAAGTGGTGATACCAGGACCACCCATCTATTCCCTCCCCCAGTGATAGCAGACAGGTGACAGGGCCACTCAGGGGAGGCGCAGTGATTTACATCTTGTTGGCATCATTGTCAGGACAATTAATCCCAGTGGTTGGGTAACAACCATTTGTGGTAAACTGAGCCTGAGTCATGTTGCTAAGATGTGACCACAAGGACTCCCTGCCTATCCCTCTGAACAGCCTTCCAATGGCAAGGAACCACAGTGAGTGGACACAGGCCACACCTACTCCACTGCCTGACACAGGCTCCTGCTCTGCTCCTCCGAACATGCCGGCGAGGTAGCTGTCCTAGCCCCAGTGCAGACGAGGACACCGAGGGTGACTGGCTGGCAGTCACAGGGTCAGTAAACGTCCACGCTAGTCACTATGGCAGCCCCAGTGGGCACCTTCAATGACTGCTGAATGTATTTTCAATCCACCTCTCAACTCTTTTTTTTTTTTTTTTTTTGAGACAGGGTCTCGCTTTGTGGTTCAGGCTGGCTCTGAGCTCAGCCTCAAACTCACATCACAATCTTCCTGCCTCTGCCTCCCAAGTGCTGGGATTACAGGCGTGAGCCACCACGCCCGGCACTGTGGTATGTGGTACTGGTTGCTGCTGGGTGTGGGTCTCCACACCCAGTATTGTTATGTGGTTACCGGGGAATTGAACCCGGGCCCTTGCGCTTGCAAGACAGGCGCCGGAACCACTGAGCTAACTCCCCGGCCCCACCTCTCAACTCTTTGTCATCCTTCTGCCCTCTTTACAGGCCCTAGGGACAGTACCTTCTCCAGGAACCAGCCCCCAGAGATAGCAACTGTTGACACACTATAAACTGAAATGAATTTACTGAGCTCCCAGCTTATGCAAGTCTTGGAATTACAGGTTCTAGAAGCCCTCCCCACTCCTACCTCCCACCAACAAAGATGAGTAAGTTCTTATTGTCCAAAAGTTTACAGGCTAATAGGGAGAATTGAGAAAAACACCCCAGTGACTGTAATTAAAAAGATTCCCAACTACCTGGTCAGGGTGTTTTCCTGTCATGCTGTCCCAATTCAGGCCTTATAATCTAACTGAATTGTGAAAATATAGTTCAACCCAATAAAAAGAGGAAAAAGGAAAAAGAGAAAGCACCACAAATAGAACAATTTGACAGAAATAGGTCTACTCAATCCTTGTAATAAATGTGAATGAGTTAAACTCATCTATTAAAAGATGAAGCTTCTTGGGCCGGGGAGCTAGCTCAGTGGTTCCGGCGCCTGTCTTGCAAGCGCAAGGGCCCAGGTTCGATTCCCCGGTAACCACATAACAATACTGGGTGTGGAGAGCAGCAACCAGTACCACATACCACAGTGCCGGGCGTGGTGGCTCACGCCTGTCATCCCAGCACTCGGGAGGCAGAGGCAGGAGGATTGTGATGTGAGTTTGAGGCTGAGCTCAGGGCCAGCATGAACCACAAAGCGAGACCCTGTCTCAAAAAAAAAAAAAAAAACCTAAAAAAAAAAAAATCTAAAGATGAAGCTTCTTGGGTGACCGTACAGACAAAAATCCTCCCTAACTGTATACCATTAGATGACAGACTTGAAGCTGACCACTCTGGGAAGGCTCGGAGTAAAGGAACGGACCTACCAGGGAAATGCCACGGAAAAGGACAAATACAATTCAAGTGCCCCCAACACACGATGTCGAGGTACTGCATGTAGCTACACGGTACGCGTATGTGGGCCCCGCCTTGGGAAGTTCAAAACAGGATTCCGATGGGTCTGTTAAAGTCTCTGGGGGATTCACATGTGCAGCTGGGGTTGAAATAAGGAACTGAACTACTGGAAGCATTGAGAGCAGGATGGGGAAGACCAGGGGTTACTGCAGGAGGGAACATTCACGAGAAAGCAGGACACGGGCAGTTCCTAATAAATACCACACTGATTGGTCAATTGACTGATACTCTTCCCTACTGGAACACATCGATGGTAATTAGACAGTAAATTCCCCCACACCCCACCATTAATCCTGAAGGAGGAAATCTTAAAGTGAGCAGGTTGTTGGTGTAGTAATCCCAGTTCTGTTGTTGAACCCTAATCTGTTTCCACTCAGGGATGGCTTCCCTGCTCTGGTCTCTTTGGCTGTCCTTACAGACACGAAAATGTTCAAGTTACTTCAGGTAAGACCAAAGCAGAACTTCAATTTTTTTTCCCCAGTATTTAAACAAGGTTCAAACCAACCTCAGGCATTAGGATATCACTCTGGGTTAAAAACTAGAGGATAAGGGACTGGGGATTTAGCTCAGTGATTCTGGCGCTGTCTTGTAAGCGTAAGGGCCTGGGTTAGATCCCCAATTAACCACATACAATACTGGGCGTGGAGACTCACACCCAGCAGCAATCAGTACCACATATCACAGTGCCAGACGTGGTGGCTCACGCCTGTAATCCCAGAACTCAGGGGGCAGAGGCAGGAGGACTGCTGTGATGTGAGTTTGAGGCTGAGCTCAGGGCCAGCCTGAACTACAAAGCGAGACCCTGTCTCCAAGGGAAAAAAAAAATAGAGGACAAGGTTACCAGCCTCTGTTAAGCACCTACTAAGCACTTGATGCTCTACCCAGTGTCACAACCTTCTCATGGACCAAAAGTTTACAGGCTAATAGGGAGAATTGAGAAAAACACCCCAATGACTATAATTAAAAAGATTCCCAATTACCTGGTCAGGGTGAGCAGTCACCTCCAATGTGCAGATTTTCAACCCCTGTTAACTGAGCAGTTATTATGTGCTAGGGGCAAACATACCAGTGATGAGTAAAAGAGCTCACAGTGAGGGCGGGAATGTGGCAGCTGCACCACTGAAAGGTGGCACTTTTAGGCTGCAGCTCCCCAGTCCAGGACTTTCTCCTCTGTCCCTCCCACCAGCCCTGACTTCCCCTCTATAACTTGGAGGTCTGCTTGCTTATTTGAGGCTTCGGAAGAGTTGAGGTTTGTTTCTGGGGCAGGAAGGCCGGAGTCCATTGAGCTCTGTGTGGCTCAAATTCAGAATCCTTCCTGTGCCTTCAACTGGAAAACAAAGTTCCTCTGGTCAAGATGGAGATCAAACCTCTGAAGGGCGTCAGCCTGGAACCTGAGCCTCAGCATGTAGAGGGGTAGTACAGTGTTCTACAAAATCTAATCTCCTGAGGTCCCTCTGCCTTCCAGGCTCAGACAGCAGGGGTATTGGAGTCAGCCAGCAAGCACCAGCCAGGAGAGCAGGAGGCGGGGCAGTTGGTCCCCGACTCCCCTGCCAGTCTCAAGGCAGGCTGATAGACTTGCTGAGCCTCACCTGGGAGACCATGGAGGATAGAATTTATTTACAACAGGGTTGGATGTGGCTCAGTGGAAGAGGGCTTGCCTTATCCTCAAGGCCCTGGGTCTGACTCCCAGCACTGGACAAAAAAAAAAAAAAAGCCCTCCTGGCTGAGACTGCCTTGGTGCCTTCCCATCCAGAACTTTCTGGAACCTTCCCCTCTATTCTGGTGCACAGACCTGGGGCCCCCTTTGCCTCCAAGGCTCGTTTCTGTAACGCAGATTTGGAGATAACACCCCGCAGCCTCGGATATGGGCTGCCCCCCTTGCATGTGTTTTTTCCCTACTCCCTACTCCCCTACTTCCCTTTTCCATCCCACCCCCCCCCATTTTAAAAATGTAAAACCTATGATCGAGGCAAGCCTACAGAAAAGCACTGAAAAGAATTGGCCACCGTGTCCCCATCCCCAGGCTTAGTTGATGCCTCATGTTGCCACATTTATTCAGGTTTTATTCTTCTCTTAACTCTTTCTTTTTCAGCACTGGGGCACAAATTCAGAGCCTTCTGCATTGAGCCACATCCCCAGCCCTGAGATGTCACAAAATTGTCCTAACTGGGTTCAGACTTGCGACTCTATTGCTTCAGCCTCCCAGAATGCTGGGATTTCAGGTGTGTAGCTTTGGCTCATATTTTCTTGCAAAAGAAATAAGATTTTGCACCTCACCCTTCTTGGGGATTCCTAGTTTTAAACATGCTGGTTTCTCCTAAACCTGGTTATTTTTAAATACAATCCATGTTTGCGTCCAGAAATTGCAGGTGGGATTGCTTTGCATCCGTATTTAAAAAAAAAACATACACAAACACCTACTTTGCATCCTTCACCTGGTTTAGTTGGCGCTACATGATGTACTTGGGTTGTGCCCACACCCATGCAAGCATGCCCTGGGTCACAATCTTCAACTGTACATCTCTCTTGTTCCTTTAGCTCAGCACTTGTCACTGTCATTGCTGGTGCTATACTCAGCCCACACCCCAACCACCATCCTCTCCACAGACCGTACCTGTGGGATCCACAGATCGGACCAGGTACGCTGTTCAGGCCCTGACATTCCCCCTTCTAGACCAACCCCTCCAGGTTCACCACGTTGGCTAGGCTGGCCTGGGCTGTGCGCTTGACCCTATCTGGATGGGGTGAGAACTTTACAGTCCTCCATGGGTCAGCCATTCACCTGCCCATCCCATCCATTTATACATCACATGCTGCTCTCGCCCAGCTGCAGGGGCAGACAGCCCATACAGCCATGCAGAGAGTCAACTGGTGACTGATATTAGAGTGACAAAGAAGAAGCACAACAGAATAGATGGATGTTTCAGCAGACAGGTTTGGGGTGGAGGGTGATCCCAGGAAGATCAGCCAGAGAAGCAGGGACAGACATTCCAGGCAGGAGGAAGAGGCCGGGCAAAGGCCTCACGGCTGCTCCAGCACCAGGGAGCCAGGGACAAGGGAAGCATTCACGCTGTGCAGGGGAGAAGCTCCAGGGCGGATGACACAGACATCTGAGGCCAGTCACACAGCAGGAGACATGGTCACTTCGAAGGGCGGCCAGCAGGGAGAGGGTGGGGATGTTGGGGCAGAAGTGGGAACAGGAAAGAGGTGGATGCAAGGGTCCTGAATGACAGCGCTGGCTGCTGGTGCTGGAGTGCGGGATGTAAGGGCTCGAGACAGGGAGAGCAGGGCTGAGGCAGAGTGACTCCCGAGGGCTCCCCAGGCTCAGGGGGCCGCAACACAGAAGACCCCAGGCAGCAGCAGAGAAAACAAGCCCAGAGGCCATTTCCCTCCCTCTACTCCCAGACAGGTAGCCCAGGAGGCCAGACAGGTAGCCCAGGAGGGGGCAAACGACCCCAGGGGGGTGGAGCTGCACGATAGGAATTCTGGGTCCCCACAGCCAGCCTGGACCCCACCTGCCTTGCTGCCTGAGGGGTGTGAAGTGCGCTATGCCTCCCCAGGAAGAGCTCCCTCTCCCCAAGTGATGGCCCCAGACAACACCTCAGGTGCCACTGCTGTTCCTGCCAGCTGAGCCCAGCTCTGTCCTGAGTCCATTTTATCTGACCCCCTTCTTTCTTTCTAGAGAAGGGTGCAGAGCGGTGGAGGACAGTCTCCCATTGGGGTGGAGTCAGAGCACAAAGATTCCACCGTCTGTCTCCGGGCAGCCCCAGGTATCTATGGGGTGGCTGTTTTCCTTTCCCCCAGACCCTGTAAGGGTCATTTGGGAGTCCAAGGAGTCCTTTTGGCCCAGCCTCAGTGCCATCTTCTGGGCAAGGAGACAGCCCCATCTGGCAGGTGTGCCCTCAGAGTGAGATGTGCAGCAGCCTACACAGTGGATCCTGGAGAAGGCTGGGGAGGCTCAGTCTGGCCCCATCACTGGTGGACTGGGCTGGGCCCATCATGCGTATGACACGGCTGGATCCACACAGCCATTTACCAATCTCCACCCTACTTCATACATGGTGATGCCAAAGCTCAGAGACAATAAGTGACTTGTCCAAGGTCACTCAGCTCAGAAGAGGCAGAGCTGAGCCTCGAACTTATATCTAGCTAACATCAAAGTCTGTGCTCTTTACCAGAAGGAAGCCTACTATACCCCAGGCAGTTTCCTTTTGCCAAGCCGTTTGGCTTGTATAGGTTCCCCCTCAGCCTGGGGCATTCTTGCAAGACCTTGTCTGGGTGGGGTTGTGGGGTGTGGCCAGGTTGCTGGTCTGGGTGGAGGGGTAAAATGAGCTCCATTCTACAGATGGGGTTTGTAAAACCTAACATCAAACACACACAGGGCCAGGTGTGGTGGATCACGCCTGTAATCCCAGCACGCGTAGGTGCAGGCAGGGGGATCTCTGCAAATTCAAGGACAGCGTGGGCTACACAGTGAGTTCAAGGTCAGCCTGAATTACATAGTGTGACCCTATCTCCAAAACAATACTATAGGGTATGACTCAGTGGTAGACCACTTGTCTAGAATGTGAGGCCCCAGTTTCCATCCCAAGCACCTAATAAAAAGGGAAAATGCACAGAAATTCAGCCTAACTCCAGAGCTGAATCTTTTACCATCCCTCCTAGACACCTTCCCTAGGAAGTCCTCCGGGTCTGGACTCTGACCCTGACAGCTTTAGGGAACTGTTGGCCTGGCCTCTACATGCCGACAGTCACGTTACACACTTATGTTCATCTTTAACTTCATTTCATGATGGCTGGTGACTCAAATGCAGGGAGGTGGTCAACATCTCCTCCATATCTGCCCTCACCCTCTAGGAATGTCACCCCCAGAGACTGTCTATCATGGGGTCAAGCTCACACCTGGACACACAGTAGGCACTTTATCTGTCCAATAACTACAATCACCACAACTGCCTTGCAAAGAAATCTCCCTGTGTTATTTCACTAAATCTTCAGCCAATACTACTGGGCAAGTGCTCTGTCCTATACCTCACCATTCTCCAGGTGATGGGACAGAGGCTCTGGGAGGCCAACAACCTGCCCGCGCTGGGTTGTACAGCCAGGAGGGTGGGAACAGGCCTCCGCTAGGGCCTTCCTGTTGGGCTGGACGCTGTTCTCAGCAAGCTGCACCGCCAGGCCTGACCCTGTCATTAGTTCAGGTGTGAACACTGGCTCCCACACCTGTCATTAGGAACCAGGACGACGGGAGCAACGGGGTTCACACCCTGGCCAGGCCCTCCCCGGTATCAGCTGCCAAAAGGCTGCCAAACAGGGAGGGGCAGGTCCCTCGGAGGCTCTGTTCACGGGTCGGCACTTGTATGGTCTTAAACCCTTGACTCTGGGGTGTAAAGTCCTGACTCAGGGCCCCTGGTGCCCAGGCTCAAAAGGACTCCTGGCCGGGACACTTCCCAGAGGCCAATGTGTTGCCCATCCAGCAATCTTGAGTGGGAGACATTTATCACCTCCCTTGCTTTGCACATGGGAAAACTGAGGCACAGTATCATTCTGCTGATACACCAAAGCCACCATGGGATGGGACAGGCATGTGCTACCAAGCCTAAAGTTCCTACCCACCTCACCACACTGAACCCCACCACAAATCTCAGCCACCTACACAATGAAGGAGCCCCTAGAAACATAGGCCTATAATCCCAGAGCTCTGGGAGGCTGAGGCAGGACTGTAGCTTCAAGGCCAGTCTTAATGAGGCCTTGGCGCTGGAGATGTACTCAGTGGGAAGGTCCTGGGTTCAAACATCAGTATGTTAAAAAGAAACAAAAGAAAAAAGAACACCTACTTTCTTTTTTTTTTTTTTTTAGGTTTTTTGAGACAGGGTCTCGCTTTGTGGTTCAGGCTGGCCCTGAGCTCAGCCTCAAACTCACATCACAATCCTCCTGCCTCTGCCTCCCGAGTGCTGGGATTACAGGCGTGAGCCACACGCCCGGCACTGTGGTATGTGGTACTGGTTGCTGCTCTCCACACCCAGTATTGTTATGTGGTTACCGGGGAATCGAACCCAGGCCCTTGCGCTTGCAAGACAGGCGCCGGAACCACTGAGCTAACTCCCCGGCCCAACACCTACTTTCTTTTGAAGAGTAGCTCTTTAAAGCCAGTGTCTACAGTTTACTTAGAGCCACAGTTAACTTCTGTGACTTTTGCTACAGGACTGGTAGGTACCGGAGGACATTCAAGAGGTTCCTGTCGACAGACCAGGGCAGAGGGCTGTTCCACCCCACAGACAGGATTCATCAACTCAGGTTTTACTAGATCACCAAGGGAACTCGTGGTCCCTACTCAGGGCTGTGACAGTGGTCATCCTTAAGTGCTAAGGTGATAGCAAGGACACCGAGCCCACACAGCATTTCCTCCATCCTGAGGGAGTGGGTGTGGGAATGCTTTCTGGAGGAAAAAACCTCTAAGCCTTAAGCCGAGATCTAGGACCAAAGACAGCCAAGGACAGCGGGTAGCTGCCTGGGTAGGAGGCTGCAGGACCCTGTGTTCTTGCCCCCAGGCTGTGGAAAGGATGAGAACCTTCCTCCCTCCTGGCCCATGGCCTGGCATATGGGATTTGCATCCTGGGAGGGGGGTAGATCATGGTGGGGGTGAACGATCCCAGGGGGTGGGGACAGGGCGGGGGTGGAGGCGGAATATCACTGTTGTGTGGGGCTGGCACAGAGCATCCAATTGCACAATGCCCTGGAGAACTGCTCTGGGGCTGGACAGACCCTGGCCGAGCTTCAGTGCCAATTGGACCTGCCCTGGAGGAAAAGGGCCCAGCCCAATCTCTGGGGTTGTGAAAGACGGGGTGGGAAAGTCTCAAAGAGGGGGGAAGCCTCCAAGAGGAGGAGAAGCACCTTTAGCTGCCAACAGCTCCGAATTGAGATATGGACTAGTTTGGGATCCCAAAGCAGTAGAGACTCCGCAAGGAGTGGAGCTCGAGGAGGGCCAGTGCCTAACCTCCAGCCTGAGCGTCCAGGTCCCCGGGCTCCAGTCTAGAGAGTGGGCTGAGCTGGGCTTGCCCGAAGCGGTATAGGAGATCCCGACCCAGAGTCTCCAGCCCTGGGGCCTGGGGTGGGGTTGGGTTGTGGGGAGCCGATAGAGGGAGCAGCGGGACTTGCGGTGGAAACTCTTGGCGTGGACTTCTACAAGGGGAGCCCCCAGCATTTCCCCAGGGATAGTAGGGTAGGGGAGAGAGGGCAAGGAAAAGGGCTAGTTTTGCCCCTTTCAATCTCTGCATCTCCACGAAGCTCCCCTAAACTGGTTATTAAATGAACACATTAAGCTTATCAACACGGCCGTGGGCTGCTCTCAATGCAAACACATTAAGACATGTCATTCTTTTCCCAGGCCGCCCTGGGAACCTGCGACTCAGAGACACCGCCAGTTTCGAGCTAGGCAGTGGGGGTGGGGCGAGCCACACCCCTGAGAAATCTCGACACCGCCCAGCAGCCCCGCGGAACGCGCAGAGTCGGGGGTGCTTTTCCTGTCCCCCCCCACACACACACACACTGTCACCGCCTCTGGGCGTGGCGGGAGCACGGAGGAGCAGAAGCTGGGCAGCAGGTGGCCCTCACCTCTCAACGCCCTAACGCCAGGAGCACCTTCGCGCTCTCCAAGCGCACTGGGAAGCAACCCCTCCCTGCCTCACTTCGTGGGCGCTGTTTCCAGGCCCCAGTGTCCCCTAGACAGGCCCCTGACCCCCACCCCCACCCCGTGCTGCCTCCTACGGACGCTCCATTACACATCCTGGCTGCGATTCTTAGACGCCGGGCTTAAGGGCAACCCTGGGACAGAGAAGTGTCCTGTACCCCAACTAAGTTCCCTGCTGTCTACCCCGCCTAGGTCGCGTTCCCTGCGCTTCTAGAATCCCCAAAGCCAGGTTTGGATGCCCGCTCTGACGCCCCCGCCAGCTTCAGTGGCGCTTCCCAGTCCCGGACGTCCCGACTCAGTTCCAGCGCGCCCCCGATTCCTGGATCAGTTTCCAGCACCCGGTTCCCCTAAAGCCTCTGGCGACGTTCCCCGGCGCGGCGTGCGGGCGCCCCCTCACCTCCGGGTCTGCACCGTGGGGCTGTATTTGCCCTTGTTTCTCTTCCTGAAGAGCGAATTCATGGTGGGGCGCGGGTGGTGGGGCACAGGTGAGCAGGCGGCACGGGGAGCCCCGACTGCGGGCAGCCGCGGCGCAGGACACTACTCGCGGGGGGCGGAGCGCGCGGCCTCTCGCTCGGTGGCCGCTCCCCGGGAAGGTGGTGCCTACCTTCCCTGCGCGGGCGGGGCTTCAGCGCCACCCGTGCGAGGCGGTGTCCGCGAGGCCCAGCGGGTGGGGACGCGAAGTCAGGGCCGGACACCGCCCCCATGGGCGGCCAAGGGACTCGGGAGGCTCTGCCCGCGCACGGGCCTCCCCGGAGAGCGTGCGGCCCCGCCTTCCACGCACCTGGGCCGGCGCGCCCCCTGGCTGAAGGCGCTCTCCCGGCTCTGCGCTGCCCCGGGCACTGCGCGCTCCTCCTTCTTTGGCAGACACCTAGCTGGTCGCCCTGACAGGTGTGGCCCAGGTGGGGGTGGGCAATCTGTGTGCCCGGATGGCTGGTGAGTTACCTCAGGTGGTAGCAATGAGGATAGCGATTGAGACAACAGGGTTTGCTGTGCGCCGGCCGGAGCTCACGTCCTACAGCTTGCTTAACAACCTGAAGATTCCTCTGCCAGGCGTTTTACTGCTCTCGGCTTCAGTTTTCTTCTTTGTCAAAGGGTGATAACTATGCACCAACATCTTACAGGGCAGTGAGGAGATTCCTGCAGATAGTGCTCACAAAGCTCTTGGCACAGCTTCCAGGCCAAAATGTGCTGGGAGCTTGGGGGCCACTATCAATCAGGCTATCTAGGGTAGACAAAAAAAAAAAAAAAAATCATCTCTTGAAACGTTCGTAACTGTAGGTCCTGGCACCGTAGTAGAGCTTCACGGTTGCCATAAAAGCTGCTTGGTTCCGGTTCACAGCTACACCGAACAATTCTGCCAGCATAAGAGGTGATGGTGGCGGCGGCTGCGGGTGTGTGCCTCTGATCCCACCTGGGATGGAACAGTCTGCAGTCTCCAGGGAGACCCTAAGAGGCAGCCCAGACCCATTATGGCCAAAGGGCCCCTGGAGCTTTGATGGACCAATGCAGTCTTGCAGGAGCAGGGAAACCAACATCCTACACAGAGGGTCAGGAGTGCAAGATTCAAGTCTGGCCTTCTCGAGGATGGTCCCTTCCCCACCTGTTCTTTATTTATAAAATAAGATTGAAGAAAGGTGTGGTGGTGTATCCCTGTAATCCCTGCACTGGGGGGGAGGGGTGAGGCAGGAGGATCACAAGTTCAAGGTCCACCTGGGCAATTTAGCAAGATCCAGTATGAAGATTTAAGAAGGCCAGAGATGCAGCTGAGGGCAAAATTTCTGACTTCAAGACTCGGCGCTGGGGGGAAAAAAAGTTGGTGAGGAATTGATGCCTAAGGACTTTTCCTGTCCCAGGACCCAGATAGCAAAGCTACTCAATGTCCTTCAGGCCGTCTCTTGCCCCTGCCTCAGTGGATAGAGATTTCCAAGTGTTGCTAAGGGTTCCAGGAAAACCTGATTCTCACTGAGGCCTTTGAGGGCTGACCTGACGGATGTGATCCCTCCGAGTCACTTCCAAAGGCATTTTTCCCAGACAGGATTTCCATGGCATCCTTTGTTCATTCCGTCATTCAAGACACCTGCCACCTGTCCTGACGTGGTTGTTCCTGGCTCTGCTGTTGGCACTTTGAAAAGGGAAAGGCCAGAGCACAGAATGAACTTTTCTCTTGAGCGACTTGAATCCAGCCTTGAGCAGGGAGCACGTGTGTGTGTTCCTTGGGACTGCACCCAGGTCTTCATGATGAGCTGTAGTCTCAGCTCTGCCTCCCTTAACCTTGTTTTTTATTCTTTCTTTCTTCTTTCCTTCCTTCGTTCCTTCCTTCAGTTTTTGAGACAGGGTCTCACCAAAGTTGCTAAATTGCCCAGGCTGAGCTTGAACTTGATGATCCTTCTGCCTCAGCCTCCCAGACTGCTGGGATTACAGGCGCTCACCTCTGTGCCCAGCTGCGAGCACATAGTAATTAACAAACAAAACTCCTCAATTGACTTTCTGAAGAGAAGTAGGAACAATGCATGACCCCCCACCAAGGTAATGAAATGGAGGGTGCTATTGTAAAGAATCAGAATCTCTGGAGGTTGCAAAAGGTTCTAAAATGCAGATTCTAGGGCTCTGGCACCTTGGGGTTCTGCCTGGGGAGTCTGGGAAGAGTCCCCAAACTCAGAAATACCAGTGAGCCTTCGGTTTCAGTGGAGCCAGGAGAGAGACATCCTGAAGCCTCACAGCAGAAAAAGCGCCCTCCACCCTGCCCCGGCTCTGCCTGGGTCCCCTCTCCAGCTGCCTCAGGCTGGTGTTCCGTATAGCTGGAGCAGTTTTCTTCTAATGTGACTTCCCTTCCAGGGCGGGGTGGGGTGGGGGAATTGGAAGAATGTGTCAGAGAGGAGCCAGGGTTTCAGAGCTCAGGTGTGTAGCGTGGAGGTGGGGGGACCTGGGACCCCAGGACCCTGAGCTTCACCCATATAGACTCCTTCCTCATGGGGAGACTGGATAGGACTGTTGGTCCTGCCTGTGCCCAGGCTGCACACCCTTCCCTCCAGTTTCTTTCCTCTCCCTGTCCCTACAGGGGGCTCTGGAGCCCACAGTCCATTGCTGGGACACTGACCTGAGTTAGGAAGCTCTGGGGGCCTTAGGCAGCCTCGAGGGAAGCTGGTTAACCAGCCTGGGGTGGGTGCATATGGGGAAGGCCTCACAGCTGGAAAAGAAAAGTGGAAAAATGGACAGAGGACACACACAGGGTAAGGGCCAGAGGTCAAGTGCAAGAGCAAGCAGGGCTAGTTTGTGTTGGACAGAGAGAGAGGAAGAGGGAGGAGGGAAGGGAAGAAGGGGGAGGAGAGGGAGCGCGTGTCTACAGCCTTTTGTATACTCAGGCACTTCCAGAGGGACTCCCGAGAAGCTGTTAGCTGGGTGCCCCCTCCTCCGGAAGGACAAGAGAGAAATCTGAGTTTTCACTGGGGAAGGAAGGAAGACAGACAGCCTAAGTAGACTAGCTGTGAGTCCCTGCTCAGACCCTTCCAGTCATCTTGCATCTCTAAGCCTCAGTTTCCTTCACTTTTGAAGTGGGTAAATGGGGCGTCAGCTCCTTGGGGTGAGATACTATGACTTCAGTAGCTAGCAGGCCCCTGGTGGTGGGAGAAGCCTTCACAAAGAAGAGGGGACACTGTAGCTGGAGGATTTTTGCTTGTGTATCCCAAGGATACTGGGCACTATAGCCCTGAATATGGTCAAAACCCAGGCTTCTGGGGGCTTGGAAGCCCCCTTCCCCACAATAGGTGACGGTGAGTTTGAAGGAGGGAGCTGGACCAGGCTCTCCAAGGCAGCAGGCTGCAGCTCATCCACTGAATAACTGATGACATTGATAGTGGTGATGCCATCCCTTGTCATCAAAGGTAGACTCTGCCAGGCAACTTGGCGGGTACCCAAGTGGCTCTGCTGGGTGGGCCTGCCCCGCCCCCCACAAGGTGAAGTGGGCCAGGGCCTCTGTCTGGGAAGTGGCCAGCTCTTGGCTTAGTTCCAGGACAGGGAGCCTGGCTGTGAAAGGCAGGGGTGCCCAGCTGGGCTGGTGCTGGGTCAGCCTGTGCCTGCTCTGGCCCCCACCCCCACCTGTGAGGGGAGGGGCTGCAGGGCCTGCGCTGACTCAGCTGGGCCTGGCCCGAGCGGGTGGAGAGAATGAGAAGATCTGGGGAGGATTCCAGCAACGTCTGCCCATCCTCTGTCCATGCTCTGGGAGCCGTGTGTGTGTGCTCGGGTGTGTGCACACGTGGACACCGCACGTCTGGGGGCGGGATGTGTGGGTGGGCTCTGCTCTCCAAGTGATCCTCTCTGGGCAGAGGGGACTTGTTCCGATCCGAGGAGGCCTCTCTCGCCCAGTGACTCATCCGCTCCGTGGCCTGGCGGGGTGCTTTTCCCCCACACTGCTGGGGAGGGTGTTTGCTCTCCTGGGTTAGCTGGATGACCTGGTTAACCCCTTGAGGATGGCACCTGCTGGCAACCCGGTGACCTCGGCCCCTTTCTGCTGCGGGACCTGGAGGATTCCTGTTCTGAAGACTCCCAGGGCCCTCCTGTTTGCCACCATTGTTCCCCTGCAGCTGAAGAGGTGCTCACTTGGGCTTAGCCAGCAAACCAGTTTGGAACCAGAAGGGCGGCATTCCCCCAGCTCCAGAGGAGAGGGTGTGCTGGAGGGCAGGGGCCTGCTCCTCAGGGCAGGATCCAGCCTTCTCCTGCCTCCTGTGGAGACCCTGTGGAGGCCCCGTGGAGGCCCTGTTCATCCTCCGTAGACATCTCCCGTGTCCAGCTCTGTCCACAGTCCATCTGGGAACCTTAAAAGATTCAGATGCCAGGGGCCTCCCAGAGGTTATGTGGTTGGGAGCAGCAGTAGGCCCAGGACTTTTGCATTTTGAAAAATACCTCACCCCTGGGATCCCTGAGCCACCAGACAAGCACAGCTGTGGACGGAGACAGAGACAAGTCAACTCGGCCTGGCCTCCGGACAGCTGGGAAAAGCCAACCTCAATTTGACCCTGGCTTTGCTGTGAAGCCAACTTTGTAGTTGAGGCAGGTGGTTTAACTTCTCTGGCTCTCAGTTTCCCCATCTGTAAAAGAGGGGAAGAGCCGGTGAGTAGTAGTCGGCCAAGCACCAGGCACAGGGGCCTCTCTCCTGCCTTCCAAGGGGGGCCAGAGGGCCTGGCCTAGCTTCACCCTGTGAGCTTGTTTTTTTTTTTAGTCTGTGTTTTGTAACATGTGTTTACTTTTCTTGCAGGACAATGCAAAGGATGGAAAATCAAGCTGGCCCTCAGGCTCACAGGAGCTGACTCACACTCCGGCTGGGCTAGGGGCCCAGAGGGGGGATCTGGCCCTGGTGGGGGACAGGAGAGGGTCCACAGTGACTCACACGCTCTGCCTGCCTCTGAGTCATCCCAGGAGCATGTGCCTCGGTGCCCCGCCCACCTGGGCCCCTGGCAGCTCACCCCAACCTGTTGCCACCTCAGGGAGTCTTGCTCCAGTCACACACACACCGCTGGCCCTCCTGCAAATACTGAAACAACTCCTGACTTTCTTAACCAGCAGCTGTTCTGAGCCTCTGCTGCGCTGCCCTGGGCCTCAGGTTACCCCTCTTCTGGCTCAGCAGGAAGCCTCCTGGGCTCTGCCTCACACAGACTGGGGTCCACTTGGCCACCAAGCTGCCTGCCAGCCCATCTTTCAGTCCCAGGCCTTGAGTTTTAGGCATCTTCTCCCCAACCCTAGACCACTTCCAGCCCCGTCTGCTGCGCTGCCCCAGACATCTCATCTCAGGCCTGTCCCTGGGCCTCTCAGACCAGGGTGCCCAGAGGGGAGGTCACCCTGTCATGGGAGATGGAGCTGGGCGGGGCCGGACAGGCAGTGCCAGGCCTGGGATCCCAGCAGGACAATATGCCCAGCCCAGCCCAGTGCCCATCCTCCGCACCACGCCTGGTCTGCTTCCTTTCCACTGCTCTCCAGCCTGCCCAGCTCCCACTGCCCAGACCTGTGGGGCTGCATTCTAGGGCCAGGGCCCAGGTGTGACTGACCCTGGGCTGGCCCAGGTCAGCAGGTCAGGACCCCATGCCCTCAAGAGCCTAGCGGCCTACGGGCAGACGGGATGGATTGAAGAGCCTGGTGTGACTCCTGGCTTAGCCACGCTCCAGGCTGTGAGATCTTGGAAGGTTGTTTAACTTCTCCGCGACGGCGGGGTCATGGCTTGCCCTCTCTATAAAACAGGAAGAGCTAGTGAGCTGGACTGTTAAATCCCAGCCCCTCCATTTTCTAGCTGGATCACCGTGGGCGAGTGTCTTCTCCTCTCTGAACCTCAGCTTCTGTCTACAAAACGGGGTCACTGACCCCAGCTCTAAGGCTCTTAAAGAGTCAGTGAAGTAAGACAGGAAATGACGATAAACATCAACAATTTGTGGAGTGTTTACCGTGTGCCCAGCCCTGTGCTGAGCGCTTGGGATTATCTCTCCAGCTTTGCGGAGATTGGACGTGGTGAAATCCTACTTTTTGTAGGAACTGATAAGCTATGATGTATCACCCAGCTGTGAAGCTGTCCCTCTAATGAAGGACGAGGTTCCCCTGCTTCGTCTCACCAGTGTGAGCTGCGGCCGCGGAACTCACACGAAATGCCTCCGAAGGCCCCCTGAGCATGCGCGGGCTTCAGACCCTTGCCCCTCCCACTTGCTGCCCGCAGTTCAGGCTGTGGAAGTTAGGTCAGGACTCCAGGCCTTGTTGAATGTATGAATGAAGGAGTGAGAGGCCCGTGCAGTGTAGTGTCTCTAGGGAAGTTCCCAGAGGAGGGCCAGGCCGGGCTTCTAGTCCCCAAGCAGAACTCTGATGGGAGCGAGGGACTGTGTGTCTTCAGTGATTCATTCATCCAGCGTTTACTGAGCGCTTATTATGTGACAAGCCCCATTCTAGTCACCGAGGATTCCAGATCTGTACAGTGGCCATGAGCCCTGGTCAAGCTCACTACAGAGGAAGGTGAGGGCGGGGAGAGGGTGCCAGTTCCAGGCCACGTGAAGGTGTCTCTCTTGAGTCCTCAAGGTCAGAGCCCTTCCAGTGAAATGTGTAGTGTGGAGAAAGATACCCTCAAGTGGGGGTCCCTTGTTCTGTTCTCCTGCATCGCGGTCATCACAACAACCAGTCTGCTCTCACTATTGCCCCCCAACATCCATTTATGGAGCAGCTACTGTCTGCCCAGTCCTGGGGAAACAAGGACAGATGGCCTCATATTCATGGCGCCTCATCTGGGGAGAGGGTGGGACCAAAAGGCAGACAACCACATTTTAAAAATGAAATGGAGCCAGGTGTAGCGGTGCACACCTGTAATCCCAGCACCCTGGGAGACTGAGGCAGGATGATTGCAAGTCTGAGCCCAGCTTGAGCAACTTAATTAGGGAGACCTTATCTCAAAATAAAAAGTAAAAAATGGGCTGGGATACAGTTCAGCACCAAGGCCCTGAGTTCAAGCCCCAAACAAGGAGGAAGAAAAGAGGGAGGGGGAAGAGAAGAAATAATGAATGGTCCAAGTGCCCATTAGCAAGGCCAAGGGTGCATCACTCGGCCCCCACAGTCAGGATGGGTGGACAGGCTGTGGATGGGGGGCTGCAGGCCTCACGTGCAGGAAACCCAGGATGTCCCAGAGCTGCCACTCGCGGGTGCTGAGTTCTTGCTGTTTATGATTTAAAGCGGAGCAGCCCCACCCACCCCATGGAATGCATGCTCCGAATCAGCCTGGGCCCTTTGTCCAGTTTCTCTGCTGAGGTCAAACATTCCTGCGTGGGACCAGAGGCCAGGCCCCCTCCCTGGCCACTGTCGGCTACAGGCTCAGGCTTAATCCCCTCTGGGCTGGGGCCCCACGGTGAGTCAGACCCAGTCAGCTCAGACAATGCTCCCTCCTCCTGGCCTTGGGGACCCACCCGGCCCTGCTCCCTCCTGGCCCATCCAGTTACCTGTCAAGGGCTGGGTCCCCGCAGGCACGTGAGGGGACGCTGTGGCACAGGAGCTGCTGATGGCCACAGCTGCTCAGCAGCGGGTATGGTCTGCGTCAGTGTCAGCGAACCTATGGCACGCGTGTCACAGTGGGCACACAGAGCCCTCTGTGTTGGCACATGAGCCAAGTTGCCTCAGCAGCTGATATAGTTGTTGTTTTTTTCTAAACTAAAACCTCAATGTTCAACCAATGTTGAACCCAACCCAACAATGTTGAACCTCAGTGTTCAAACCAATGGCAGTGTTGGCACTTTGAGATAAGTAAGTGGGTTTTGGGTTGCAGTTTGGGTAGTTGGTTCGCCATCTTTGGTCCGTGTTGTGCATAGGGAAGACCCTATGTTCTGATGTCAATATGTGTGTAAGACACCGAAGTGAACGTACCCCATGGTCCTAGTCTAACTTATGTGCACTTGAGAGGCAGCGTGTGGCTGGAGTCAGGGACCCCGGCTGTCCTGGGTAGGGGCAGTGAGGCCTCAGGCACTGAGTCAGGGTCCCCACAGTCCTTTGGATGAGCCAGACTTTGCGCTTCAGGGCCCTGGCCCCTGTCACCAGCCTGGTCCCTGATCCAAAACCACTTGGGTGGGCAGAATCCCGTATGAAATGGGATGCCAGTTGTCTGTGCAGCTGAGGAGGGGCTCTTGAGGTAGAGTGAGGGCTCCCTTTCTTAGTTCTCCATCTCTTTCCCAGCAGTCTCTGCAGTTTCTCTCAGGCTCAGGCTGTGTTGGCCTAGATCAGAGATCTAGGAGTCTTCAGTGATCATCCAGACTTCTTTGTCCCGGCTTTCCCCAATCCCTCCTCCACTACAGTCTGTTCTCAACACAGCAGGGGCCAAGGCCTTGGAACCTCCTCCCCTCCCCTCCCAGCCAGCTCAAGTCCCTCAGCTCACATCAGGGACATCCCCTCTTCTCCCCTGCCATCTCCCCCTGCTCACTGTGCCCCGCACACACCGACCGCCTCCCAGTTCCCCAAGCACATGGGCACACCCTGCCTCAGGGCCTTAGCCCTGGCAGACCCCATCTCCCTGCGCCCCACCCTGCTCTTCCTCCAGGTCTGTGATACTCATGTCCTCTTCTCAGTGGCCACTGGCACCTGTCCAGTTCCCTCACCTCCGCAGCCCCCAGCGGAGCGCTCAGTGTGATCTGACCCACCACAGAAGTGAATCCCACTGCAAGTCTGCTGTTGCTTCTCCAGTTTACCTGGTTTGGTTGACTCCCAGGATGGAGCCGCACCCAGCCCTTGTTTGGCCACATCCTCCTTCGTGTTCCTGTGCCCACTGACCAACTGCGTGGAGCCTGGGCACAGGGAGGGAGCCTGGCGGGGGTGGGGGCAGCTGGAGACCAACTTTATTTTTTTATTTTTTCAGGTTTTTTGAGACAGGGTCTCACTTTATAGTTCAGGCTGGCCCTGAGCTCAGCCTCCAACTCACATCACAGCAATCCTTCTGCCTCTGTCTCCCCAGTACTGGGATTACAGGCGTGAGCCACCACGCCCGGCACTGTGGTATGTGGTACTGGGTGTTGCTGGGCATAAGTCTCCAAACCCAGTATTGTTATGTGGTTACCGGGGATCAAACCCGGGTCCTTACACTTGCAAGACAGGCGCCGGAACCACTGAGCTATATCCCTGGACGACTTTAGATCTCTGACTCTGGAAATGTGAGGCTCTGTGTCTGTGTCTGGTTGCCACAAGGACCAGTACAGGGCTTACTTCTCCACCGTGCAGGGGCTGTCCACCTCATCAGGATGACAAGGGACAGGGGAGGGTCTCTCCTCCCACCTGCTGCTCCCTGAGCTTGGGCGCCCTAGAGGCAAATGAGTGGACCCTCCACATAATTACCGGTAACAAGAATTAGCATTAAGCCATTTTAAAAGCATGAAGCGCGTCACATTTTCCTGCAACTCCCACCACCTTCTGTCTCCAGGACTCTTCCATCCTGTTAATCAGGAGACGCTATGCCTGTCAGTCACCTCCTCCTGACCTACCCCCGGCCCTGGCAACCCCTGGTCTGCTTTCAGTCTCTAGGACTTTGACCTCTTGGGGACTTGGCGTAAGTGAAACTCAGCAGCGCTTGGCCTTTGGCAGCTGGTGCTTCTCACTCAGCAGGTGTCATGTGGTCCAAGGCTGGATAATATTCCCGGGGACACTCTAGCCAGGCAGCTGAGGGTGACAGGGCCAGAATGCACCCCAGCCCCCACCTGCCCACGGAGCCTCCCAGTCCCCACAGTACCTGGCCGACTCCCCCAAAGTGTCCCTTGCTCTGCTGCACGAGCAGGTGGCACGTTGGCACCTGGAACCTTTGTGAGAATGAATGAACTGACCTGGGATGGGCTGGGGGTTCAGGGTGGGTCAGAGCCCCCCAGACTCATCCTCTGCCCACTCGAGTCTGCCTAGTGACCCCTTCGAGGAGTTGTACAGGTCACAGCTTCATATTTGCACATGGCAGCCCTGCCAACCACCCTCAAGTTTCCCAAGTGCAAAACAAAAACAAAAACAAAAAAGGGTCAAGGATGTAGCTCAGTGGTACTACGGCTGCCTGGCAAGCACAAGGTCCTGAGTTTGATCCGTGCAACAAAGCAAAACCAACCAAACAAACAAACAAACCCCCAAAACAAAATGGCTCCCAAATCCAGGAGGCCTCTGGGTTGTGCTCTGAGAGTTGGGGAGAAAAGTCACAATTAAGAGACAGAAAGGAATAAATGAGGTGAGCGGCTGTGGGGGCTGGGGAAGCAGGAAGGAGGAGCAACAGCTTACTGGTCACAGGCATCCTTCATGTGTTCTGAAACTAGACAGTAATGGTGACTGACTACCACTACAACTACTGCACTGCACCCTGTGAGACAGCATGGTAATTCTTACCAGTGCTTCACATTAAGAAAGGAAGAGAGCAAGCACCATGATACCTGCCTGAGATCCCAGTACAGTGGGAGGCAGAGGCAGGGCAACTGGAGGTTGTAGCCCAGGATGCATAATTTAGCAACTAAGAAAGACCCTGTCTCAAAGTTAAAAAAAAAAAAAAATGCTGGGGACGTAGCTCAGTGCGTAGGCCCTGGGTTCACTTTCTTTTTTTTTTTTTTTTTTAGGTTTTTGGAGACAGGGTCTCGCTTTGTGGTTCAGGCTGGCCCTCAGCTCAGCCTCCAACTCACATCACAATCCTCCTGCCTCTGCCTCCCGAGTGCTGGGATTACAGGCGTGAGCCACCACGCCCGGCACTGTGGTATGTGGCACTGGTGCTGCTGGGCGTGAGTCTCCACACCCAGTATTGTTATGTGGTTACCGGGGAATCGAACCCGGGTCCTTGCGCTTGGAAGACAGGCGCCGGAACCACTGAGCTAACTCCCCGGCCCTGGGTTCACTTTCTAGTACTAGAACAAAAAAAGGTGGGAAGCCTCACTCTGCCCTATTCTCTCCAGCTTCAGCATTGCCTCAAGGAGGGCATGTATTCCAAGGTCTAGTTCAAGGGCCATTCCTTTCCCCTAAGGGGCTGGGCCTTGGAGCTTCCCACCCTACCACACTCCCTCACTCTTCCTGTTCTTAGTGC
The DNA here is from genome assembly GCA_004026965.1 of Petromus typicus. NCBI lineage: Eukaryota > Metazoa > Chordata > Mammalia > Rodentia > Petromuridae > Petromus > Petromus typicus. The sequence goes on along the minus strand of PVIR01016558.1, from coordinate 4,845 downwards.
TATACTCAATATCCAACTGAGGATATTTCCCTGCAAGACGCCCCATAGAGACATCGAATTTGGATTGGGTCATGTTTTAATTTTAAAAAATATGCTCTTTATGGTCGAATTTTCTACGGCAGTGGCCCGTCTGCTGGATGACGTCCAAAGATTTGGGGTAATTTGTAGGACTGCCCAAAACCACCTCCTCAGAAGGCAGCTTGGGCTGGTCTGAATATTCCACCTTGGGTTTGAATTCAAGCCCCAGCATCTCCAGGGGCCTAGCCTACCCTCTCAGCACCTCCCCATCTGGACGGAGTTCTGGATCTCTTGCAGCTAGACTTGCAAATTCCAACCTCTAGGCACTTTGGCTGCATCCCTAGGGGGAGAAAATACTGGACAGCCAGAGTCCCAGGCTTGAGGCTGTTATTAGCAGTGTGATCTTAGAGAAGTTTCTCAATGGTCTGTGCCATAGACTCCTTACTTATAAAATGATAATTAAAATGGTTTTACCTTTTCAAGTTTCTTTTTTCTAATTGAGGGGAAAGTTACAAGACTGAAAATTAACTACCTTGCTGTGTACAGATTGGTGACATTTAGGACATTCAGAGTGTTGGGCAACCATCATCTGTACCAACTTCATTTCATAATTACGGGGGCTGTTTCGAGGATTAAATGCAGTAATATTTCTAAATCTTTTTTTTTTTTTTTGAGACACGGTCTCGCTTTGTGGTTCAGGCTGGCCCTGAGCTCAGCCTCCAACTCACATCACAGCAATCCTCCTGCCTCTGCTTCCCGAGTGCTGGGATTACAGGCATGAGCCACCACGCCCAGCAGTGTGGTATGTGGTACTGGCTGCTGCTGGGCGTGAGCCTCCACACCCAGTATGCTATGTGGCTACCAGGGATCGAACCCAGGCCCTTGCGCTTGCAAGACGGGTGCCGGAACCACTGAGCTAACTCCCCCGCCCAATATTTGTAAATCTTTAGAATGGTGCCTATAATAGTAAGTGCAGGGGTGGAGTGCTTGTCTTGAGTCCATCCCTTAGACGCGTGTGCACACGTGTGCACACACACAGAGGAGAAAAGGAAGGAAAAAACCTAAACAAAAATAGGTGTGGGAATAATTAGTAGTAGAACATGGCTAAGAATAAGTGACACGTGGAATGTGGTGGTGATGTTATTAATTCGCTTCTCTTGGGCGGTAGGAGGAGGGAACGAAGCTCTCCCTCTCCTTGAGGCGCGGATTTCTGCATTCAGCCTTGTACTCAAGTCGCACACCCTTGTCCTCCCACGCAGTCACATCCTCCCTCAAGGTGAGGGCTGAAGTGGAGGCGGTAACTTACCCTTCTTGGTGGCAACAGCACTGGTGTTCCACTCCTGGTTAACGCTGCAAGTTCCCTGAATGAGCTTGAGTCAGGGCAAAGATCCCAGGCCCCAGATCATCTAGCAACCTGCGACTGTGGTCATTCCAGGAACGATGAGCTGTCATTTGCTGCCACTTTGTGGCTGTAGTGGGAACTTTACATGCCTTTTCCAACGGCCTTCTAGGTCCTCAGTAAGATCCTGCGAACATCAGCAGACAAAGAAGACGGACATCTCCCTGCGCTCAGTCCCAGATTGTAGAGAAGGACTGTCAGAAACCAACATACAGACAACGTGAAGGATTACAGAGAGATGGAGGCTGGAGGTGGAGAACCGGAGCCATCAGAGGGCGTGTCTTCAGCTCACCCACTCCCTGCCCACAGCAGAGTGTCTCTGACTCCCCCAGGGTGGGAAGCCCACCCAGGCCTGGCACGAAGTAGGTGCTCGGCGAATGCTGAGAGAGTGAGGGCTTGGATAAAAATGCTACCCAGAGCCCGCTCCTTGGCTAAATAGCAGGGGAATAGGGAGGGATCATTTCACATACTGTGCGTTTGCCTTATTTATTTAACGGGGCAAGGACCTTTGTTGTGGTTTTTGCGACTCTTCAGTTGTGAAAAGGCCGGCACCAAAGGGACGCTGTGAAACGTGTGCAAGTGAACGAGTAACGCACGGGAGGGGGCTAGGGCTGGCCAGCGACGGGGTCCGAGGTTAATATGAGCTAGGGAAGATGCGCCCGGTACGGAGCGAACGGGGAACTGTACCGGGAGGGGCGGGGTTGCGGGGCTCAGGTTCTGTCTGGGCCGGGCCAGGGAGGGGTGGGGTCTGGAGGCTGTGCCATTCCCTAGGCTGGGTGCCTGGGGAGTGGGTAGGGCCAATAAGGGGGCGTGGTCATCAGGATGTGTGGCCAACGGGGAGGAAGGGCCGGGTTGGAGGCGGAGTCAAATAACAGATATGCAAATCCCGGGACTAAGGTTGGGTGGAATCAGAGCAGGGCGGGGCAAGGCCGGGGCGGGGCCCCGCCAATACCTCCGCTGTCCGGGGTACTGGAGCGCTCCAGCTCAGCGGTTCTAGCTTCTGCCCTCTGATCCCTCCCTTGCGGGCTAGGCCACAAGGTGCGCAGGACCCAACACCCCGCACCTGGCTTCCGTGGTCAGACTCCGCCTCTAGCGCTTCGCTCAGGGTCAGGCAATCGCTGGCGAGTTCAGCCTCTGGACCAGGCAAGAGCCCAGGCCATTGCGGGCTGGGTTTCCAGCGGCTTCCAGCGTGAGCAGAACTGCAGGGGCTGGTTGCCTGCATTTAGTGTGTGCGTGCTGCTTCTGTGTGGGTGTGCATGTGTGCGCCCGCGTGCATGCGCGTTTGCTTAGGTATGCGCGAACGACTGTGCACAACATGGGAATTGCGTGTGTGCGTGGAGTTGGGTGGGTGTGTGTTCCAGGGAGTTGCAGGTGGGTGCAAAGTTGCGTGAGTGCGCAAGGAGGGCCTTGTATGGGTGGAGTCGTGCACGTGTCCACACGTGTGGCAGAGGCAGTGCAGGTGAAATCGGTGAAGACTGTGTGTCTGAGTGTTTTGAAAGAAAATGGAAGGACAGGTTTAGGGACACTCCTTGGGCTATGGGTCAGGAGTCCACGGGCAAGTGTGGGGAGGGTGAAGAGAGCACCGTGGAAGTGTAAGAATCGCAAATGTGCTTTCTTGGAGGAGAGGTGAGGGGTGCTTCGGGGTTCCTCGTGATGAAGGGGTGATACTAGAGGAATGTGTAGGGTGTTGGCTCTTGGAGGGTTGAATGTGGTATGGGGCCATGGGCTGTAGACAGGACAGGTGTCTGAGGAGGCCTATCCTGCAGTACTTCGGGGTTCGCATTAGCCTCTCACTTTTGGGGTGAAGTGTGAGTGTGGGCAAGAAGCTGGCCTGCCCTGCACCCATGGGGAGGGCTCCTGTGTTACGAGGAGGCTGCAACCCTGTCAGGCCCTCACCCCAGGCTCTGCTCAGCCCTGCCCTTGCGCCTTTGCAGCGGGAACATGGTGCAGAAGTACCAGTCTCCTGTCCGCATCTACAAGTATCCGTTTGAGCTGGTCATGGCGGTGAGTGTCCCCTTATCCTTGGGCCCCTCGTGTGATGGCTGGAGGGCCTCAGAGGTTGGGTGTGGTGGGAAGGAGAAGGAGCACCCAGACTTGCTGACCTACCAATGACCCCTCAGCTGGCTGTCTCTTCTCACTTGCTGGAATCCCTGACCAGAGACTAGTGTCTTTCCCCTGTTGAACTTTACCTGTCTTTCACTTCTGAGTCCTCTGCCAGAAAATAAGGATGTCAGAGCCTGGATACTGGTGACAGAATGATGGCGATGATGATCTGATAGCTTCCATTTATTAAATGCTTCCGGCGCTGTCTTCACATGGGCTGGAGAGCTGGTCCTAAGTTCTGTGCCTGGAGAGAGATGGAGCAGGGTTCAGAATCTTGGTTTTGACCTTGACACCATCAGCGTCCTCCTTCCTCCCACAAACCCCCTCCGGGGATGGAGAAGGGTGGGCTGAGTTGGTAGAAGGGGCGTCAGGGTAGACTGAGAGCAGCTTTGTGATCTGTCAGTGTTGTGCAGTGAGCTAGCTGGTCTGGAACTGGATTCCACTTTTTGGAGTCCTGCACTAGTGCTCTTTGCTCTGCATAGCAGACCTGAAGTTCCTTCTCAGCTCTAGTATTCTGCCTCTTGGAATTTCCCTTCCGTGCTTGGGGAAATGTGGAGCAATGCTGTGCAGTTAGAGTGAGGAGTAACCAAAGTAATTCATGTTCCTGGTACATAGTTGGTGCTACATCCTACAGCAGTCTCTGTACTAAGCAGGATCTTATAAATGAGTTTGTTGAAAGTGTCAGAATCCACCTCCATCTGTCGCCTTCCACTCCCAAGCTGCTCAACTCCAGTGCTCTATGACGACTTTCATGTCAGGTGGTAGCTCTGTGCGCACATGTCTGGCCCTACTCTAGGCATCTACATGGATATGTAGAGTAGGATAAAGAATTACAAGGCATGGGCCGGGGAGTTAGCTCAGTGGTTCCGGCACCTGTCTTGCAAGTGCAAGGACCCGGGTTCGATTCCCCGGTAACCACATAACAATACTGGGCGTGGAGACTGACGCCCAGCACAGCCAGTACCAGATACCACAGTGCCGGGCGTGGTGGCTCACGCCTATAATCCCAGCACTCGGGAGGCAGAGGCAGGAGAATTGCTGAGATGTGAGTTTGAGGCTGAGCTGAGTGCCAGCCTGAACCACACAGCGAGACCTTGTCTCAAAAAACCTAAAAAAGGGCCGGGGAGTTAGCTCAGTGGTTCCGGCGCCTGTCTCGCAAGCGCAGGGACCCGGGTTCGATTCCCCGGTAACCACATAACAATACTGGGTGTGGAGACCCACACCCAGCAGCAACCAGTACCACATACCACAGTGCCAGGCGTGGTGGCTCACGCCTGTAATCCCAGCACTCGGGAGGCAGAGGCAGGAGGATTGTGATGTGAGTT
>PVIR01016557.1:0-36198 GCA_004026965.1 Petromus typicus | reverse complement strand
CCCAGTAACCACATACAACAATGCTGGGCGTAGAGACTCACGCCCACCAGCAATCAGAACCACATACCACAGTGCCGGGCGTGGTAGCTCACGCCTGTAATCCCAGCACTGGGAAGCAGAGGCAAGAGGATTGCTGTGAGTTCAAGGCTGAGCTCAGGGCCAGCCTGAACTACAAAGTGAGACCTTGTCTCAAAAAAAAAAAATAAATAAATAAATAAAAATAAAAAGAAAGCAGAAGAAAACCTATACTAATTCACTATTTTATCTATGAAAGCTTTTTGTATCATAAGAGCAGTTAACTGTAATTACAGAAACAGGCTTCTAAGAACTCAATGTTTGAGACTACCTCTAATATAAATAGAGCATAAATATCTGTGCTTAATGGATGTATAAGAGAGCTGGGTTCCCCTTTTCCTTTAATAGACAATCATAATTAGTTTTTCTTCATTTCAGGACATAATTCTCTTCAAGTCTTGTGAATTTAGTTATGCAACACTGTGATAACCTTCAAGTTTTAGACCTTAAATCTGTCCTGCACACCGCTGTCAGATTATTTTTTCAGAGTCCTGAATTTGAGCCACTTTCTTCCTCAGAAGTATTTATAATTCCCCGTTATTCAAGCCTTTCTAATTCTGGAGCAGTTTAACTCCCCATTTTATTTCCTCGTGCTTCCAGAACGGACCTCCCACTGAGGTTAAGATGTCCTGCTTGGAGAGCCGAGGAAGCCCCGCACACCCTGCCTCCACCATCGCTCGCTCACAGCATGCTCCTCGGGATTCAGCTTCCCAGGTCCCTGCCCGTATCAGCTCCAGAGTCACCCTTCAAGCCCAAACTATTCCATTTGCTTTCTCTGATCCTTAGAAAGGGTTTGATATATTCTTGAATTCTTTGAACATTATTTCTTGGTTATAATTATTCAGTATCTGATAGTTTGCTATTATTTGTTAACCTTTTATGGATATAAGCTTCTATTTTACCAAGGCTGCTGAATTCTTTGAGATAAAATCTCCTGTCTCCAAGACAAGGTCTTCTGCCTTATATTAAAACAAATACCAGAATACTGGCATGTCCAGAGGGGGAAATTCAATAAACATTCGCCATTTGAAGGATGTATTCCTGAGAAGTAGTAAACATGAACTAATGGTAAAGTCTCGGCTGTGCCCCTAGTTAGGTATGGTATGGAACAAATCGCTTTCTTCTGTTGGCTTTTAGTATCATTACAGAGCACAGGTGACTGGATGGAATGAACTAGCTGTGCCAGTCTATGATTCTAGACAGATGTACACAGAAGATGGTTTTTTTTTTTTTTTTTTTTTTTGAGACAGGGTTTTGCTTTGTAGTTCAGGCTGGCCCTGAGCTCAGCTTCAAACTCACATCACAGCAATCCTCCTGCCTCTGCCTCCCGAGTGCTGGGATTACAGGCGTGAGCCACCACGCCCGGCACTGTGGTATGTGGTACTGGTTGCTGCTGGGCATGAGTCTCCACACCCAGTATTGTATGTGGTTACCGGGGATCGAACCCACGTCCTTGCGCTTGCAAGAGAGGCGCTGGAACCACTGAGCTAAATCCCCGGCCCAAGATGCTTTTAAAGTATTTGTTTTCTATATGTTGCAATGAACTATTCTTTTTTTTTCTGATACAGGGGATTGAACTCAGGACCTTGCACTTGCTGGGCTGCTGCTGACCTAAATCCCTGGCCCAAGGTGAACTCTTCTAAAACACAAAGAAACCTCCCTTATTTCCTAAGTTTTTATTTTGATGAACGGATTAAGCGGAGAAATACAGAACAAATTTTGCGTCTTTCTTCATAAAAAGATCCAGTCAGCTATATTCTGACCACCATAAGAAACAAGCTGTGTATCCCGGGCACCTAAGCTGTTCCCAGGGGTTAGCTCTTGTGGATTATGCTGCTATAATCACGTACATGTGTATCAATATAGTATAATGTGTATCTTTAACTCTTTCAGGAGTATAACCAAGAGAATGGTAGATGGGTCAAATGGAATTTGTTTTTAGTTTTTTAAAGAATCTTTATGACAGCTGTATTATTACATTCTCACTGACAATTGGGAAGGGTCTCCCCCCACCCAGCCTTGCCAACATTTCTGTTTGTTCTTGATGATAGCCATGCTGACTGGAGTTAGGATGGAATCTCAGGGCCGGATGCAGCTCACAGGCATTGCGCCTGCCTGGCGAGCGCAAGCTTCTCAGTTTGATTCCTGGTACCAAAAAAAAGGAATCTCAAAGTTCTTTTGATTCGCATTTTCCTAATGGCTGGGGATGATGAACCTAAATATAAATTAATTCAAGAGTAAAATAAAAGAGAGATTCTAGGATATGGAGGCAGATCTTGTGGGAAAGGGGAAGGGAAGAGGGGAGGGGTACAGTAGGAAGGAGTGAGATAAAGGCACAAAAATAACATTCTGTATATATATAGGAAATCATGACCATAACTACTATGTATTGCAAGCATACCAAAACTAAAAAGAAGCCTGAGGACTTAGCTCAAGTAATACCACATCTACCTTGGAAGCACAAGGGCCTGAGTTCAATCCCCGGTACCGCAAAAAACAAAAAAAACAAAAACCATGCTGGGGGTTATTTAGCTCAGTGGTACCATGTCTGTCTTGCAAGCACAGGGCTTGAGTTTGATCTCTGGTTCCACAAAAAATTTAAAAAGAGATAAAAAGGGAAGAAATAAGCTGTGTCAAGAAGGCACCATCATTTTAGAAAAAACAAAATAAAACAAAAACCCTCCAGCTGAATTGGTAAACTAAAGTCTGCCAGTTAGATGGACCTGCCATGTTTTTTTGGTAAAGTGATATATGGATGCTGGGCATGGTGGCTCAGCACTCTAGAGGCAGAAGCAGGAGGATTGCTGTGAGTTTGAGGCTCACCTGCACTACATAGTGAGTTCAAGGCCAGCCTGAACTACAAAGCAAGACCTTGTCTCAGAAAATTAAAAATAAAAAATAATACCACATGGATCACATGTCTGAGGAGTCTAAAATAGAGTACCCAATTTGGGCCTCTATAGAAATAGACTGCCAATGCCAGTGCCCAACACTCACCACAAACTGTCTAAACCTGAGATTGCAGATCCTGAATAAGGGCCGGCTACTAGACAGTGTCCCACTCATTCATCCAAAGATTTCCTGGGTTCCTCCCTCCCTCCCTCCCTGGCTCCCTTTCTGAGACGCAGTCTCGCCATCTTCCCCAGGCTGGTCAAACTCATGGGCTCACTTGATCCTCTTGCCACAAGTTTCCAAGTGGCTGGCACTACAGGTGTGTGTGCTCAGTTCTAATGAAATATTTACTCAGTTTTCTCATTTATAAAATGGGCATAATAATAGTATTTATAGGATTATTGTAAAGATTATATACGGAGCCTTTTAATGCTGTGCCTAGCATGCTATTTGAAAAGCAATAGCTGTTATCGTCATCATAGTTATCACCAGCAGCAAGGTCTCTCTGATGGCCAAGGGAAAGGTAACCCTAGTGAGAAAGGAGATTAGGACAAAAGCTGACGAATGAGGCATGATCTGTTAATTACAAGATCCTGGAACATATGTGCAGAACAGGCTCCAAAGCCCTGCACCTGGATTTCTCATGAGAACCCGGGGGAGGTTTTCAATAGGCTGAAGGCCTGATGTCAGCCTGAGGCGTGGGATCCTGGAACCCCCTCTATGACCCGTATGTAGGAGTTCTCATGGATTTCTCCGAGATTTGGACAGTCTAGGACACAGACGCCAAGAAGACTTTGATGTTGTGGTTTTCTTCACAGCACCCTGCCCTGTATCCTCGAGGGCGTACTTTTATCTTGCTTTTTACTTTTGTACTTGGGCCACACTGGTTCTTTGAGTCAGTTTCTCTCTCACTCTTCATTTTTACTTTTTTTCAAATAAACTTTGCTATTATTTTTTGCTTGCTTCACCCAATTGTTTGAGATGAGAAGAACCTGGAATCCAACTCCAAGAAGAGAGGCAAGCCAGTTTTAGAAGGAGCTGCCTTATAACACTAGCATTCCTGAAGCCTGACATCACTTGTGGCAGAAAGCTTTATTTTGATAGCACTGATTGCTAACAAGAATATAGAGAATGCTCTTCTAACATGAAAAGGCAGTTGCATAGTCTACAGCTCTCATATAAGAGATAATCAGAACTCATTATTATTTCTGAATTGACTAGGAAACCAATTTTTTTTGTGTGTGTGTGGTACCAGGGATTGAACTTAGGTAGGCCTTTGTGTTTGCCAGTGCGGTACCACTTGAATTAAATCCCTGACCCAGGAAACTAAGTAACTGAATTTATGAACACTTCTTCTGAGAATTTAGCAAGTTTAAACTCAATTAATATTAAAAAACAATGTAAAGGGTTGGGGATTTAGCTCAGTGGTTCCAGCAAGGTCCAGAGTTCGATTCCTAGTAACTACCTACCATAATGTTGGGCGTGGTGGCTCAGCCTGTAATCCCAGCACTCAGGAGGCAGAAGCAGAAGATTGCTCTGAGTTTGAGGCTGGCCTGGGCTACACAGTGAGTTCCTGGCCAGCCTGAACCACAAAGTGATACCCTGTCTCAAAAAAATAAAATAAAAATTAAAAATAAATAAAATTTTTTTAAAAAACCAATGTGAAAAATATTATTGGAAACAGAAAAAAATGTGAAATTAAATTATCACACTAACTTATGGAATTACCTTACAAATCAACTATTATCATGTTGGTAGCAAACAAAATTTCCCCACTTATAAGAACAATGCTTTTTATTTTTATTTTTTTTAAGTACTCAGGATTAAACTTGGGCCTTTGTGGAGAACAATACTTTTTAAAATGCTTAGCAACCTGAAATATTTATGTAATCTTTCTAGTTAAATCCAATAAGCAAACGGTATAAGCTTTTATATTGTTGGCCTTGATGTTTTCTCAGGAAAGAAGAATGTTTTATCCTCTTTCTGGGAATCTTTTGACATTCTGGACAATGAAATCCTGCACGAATCACTGGGAAAAAAATAATATGATTTAAAATCAAGTGCCTATATTAGCTAACTGGATAACTCAAATGTGATATAACATGAGACAATATTCATAATAAAAGCAAATAAAGTATTACTGTGGTACATGGATGAACCTTTTTTTTTCTGGTACTGAGGATCAAACTCAGGACACCATGCACTTCCCAGGCAGGCACAGTACCACTGAGCTACATCCTTGCCCATGAACATTTAAAACATTATGCCACATGAAGTAGTCACAAAAGGCCACATACTGTGTGAATGCATTTGTATTAAATGTCCAAAATAGGCAAAGCTATAGATCACAGAAAGTAGATTAGTGGTTGGGCAGGGCAAGGGAAAACAGGAAATGACGATGAATCCCAGACTTCTATTTAGGGTAATAACAGCATTCTAAAAATTGACCATAGTGATGGTTACACAGCTCCGTAATACCAAAACCATAAATTGTATACTTTAAACCAATGGATGATATGAATTATATCTCAAGTTGTTATGTATAAGAAAGAAAAAAATCAGTCCTAGGACTTTTGTTTTCCACACATAGGATGTACAAAACTGGAAAACAGTTGTATTCATCCCAACAAGAAAAAAACCTAGATAATTTTATAAAGTCAAAATAACTTTTCTTGAAGTCACAGTACAACCAAGTAGTCAGAAATCTAAGCAAAGACAAGAGCTCTAAGGACAGATGAAACAAATGTGGAATTATCAATTGCACAGCACAAAGAGGCCATTGTACCAATGGGTAAGAAATATTCAGCTAAAACTTTTAATAGATTTCTGAAGGCTGCGTGTCAAGCAGCGTGAGAAGACAAGACCCCCGGGAACTGCAGACACATAACGTATCTCCAAGCAGTTTTCTCGAGCACATAGAACTGTTCAGTATAAGAAGCCAATTTACTCTGTATAAACCCTCATTAAACCCAAGTTAAACTGAGCGCCGTGCATGTAGCCAAGCATATCTATGGTCCCATCTAAGTGGGAGACTGAGCTGGGAGGATTCAGAGCAACACAGCGAGACCCATCTCCAAATAAACAAATACATATGCAAATCTGAATGAAAGTAAAAATAACTGAGTGCTTGGTTTTGAAAAACCTGCTCCCAGTGTATGAGACCTAGTGGCAAAATGTTGCGAGGTTGAAAGGTCATACAGATCCAGGATTACAGAATACATTTTGGAAGTGACAGCCTATCAATTCTGTCATACTCCATTGCTATACACAAATCAATAAATCCAGCTCATACTCAAGGGGAATTAAATACAGTTCACAGTTCTCTTTCTCTCAGCGGTACCAGGGATTGAACTCAGGACCTTGTGTTTTCCAGCCAGGTGTGAAACCACTAAGCTACACCCCTGGACCCTAGCTTTTTCACTTGATAGATGTATCATACATATTTGTAATACTCTATAAGGCAGGAGAACTGCAGCACATTCGAGGCCAGCCTCGGCTACCCAGTGAGTTTAGAACTGCACAGTAAGACAGTGTCTCACTGTGTGTGGTGGTGCAGGGCTGCAGTCCTGGTATTGGGAGGATGAGGCTGGAGGACCACTGTGAGTTCGAGGCCAGCCTAGGTTCTACAAGGCCAGTCTGAATTGCATAGTGAGATCTTGTCTCAAAGAACAAAAAGTAACCAATCAAACAAAAAACCATGATGAAAATGGAGCTTCTGGGCCGGGGAGTTAGCTCAGTGGTTCCGGCGCCTGTCTCGCAAGCGCAAGGACCCGGGTTCTATTCCCCAGTAACCACATAACAATACTGGGTGTGGAGACCCACACCCAGCAGCAACCAGTACCACATACCACAGTGCCGGGCGTGGTGGCTCACGCCTGTAATCCCAGCACTAGGGAGGCAGAGGCAGGAGGATTGTGATGTGAGTTGGAGGCTGAGCTCAGGGCCAGCCTGAACCACAAAGCGAGACCCTGTCTCCAAAAACCTAAAAGAAAATGGAGCTTCTGCAACTGGGAAAGGGTTGGAAGGAGCAGGAGCAGGGAAGGAGGGGATGAAGAAGAGAAAAAGTAAGGTGGGTTATGCACATACATCATTTCCCTACAGTCACTATGATCATTATGTACTGTGAACATGTACTAAAGGAAAAAAGAATAGCTGGGCAGGTAGTTCTCATCTAGCACTCAGCGAGGTGGAGGCAGGAGGACTGTTCCAAGATGGACGCAGCCAGGGCTGCACAGTGAGTTTAACCAGTAGATCCATTTAGTATTTACATCCATCACTAATATTCATATATTGATAGTTGTTTTTCTTTTTTATTTTTTTGAGACAGGGTCTTGCTCTGTAGTTCAGGATGGCCCTGAGCTCAGCCTCAAATTCACATCACAGCAATCCTCCTGCCTCTGCCTCCCAAGTGCTGGGATTACAAGCATGAGCCACCATGTCCAGCAATTGTGGTATGTGGTACAGATTGCTGCTGGGCGTGAATTTCCACGCCCAGTATTGTATGTGGTTACTGGGGAATCGAACCTGGGCCCTTGTGCTTGCAAGACAGGCACTGGAACCACTGAGCTAAATCCCTGGCCCTGATAGTTGTTTTTCTACTTCAGGAATTATTAATTTTTCCCTTGTAGAAGATGGATTTAATGCAATTTCATTACTAACCCCACCATGCACAACCAAACTACTATACACAAGGTTGGTTATATTTTTTGTTGTTGTTTGGTTTTTGTTTTTTAGTTTTTTGAGACAAGGTCTTGCTTTGTAGTTCAGGCTAGTCTTGTACTCACATCAATCCTCCTGTCTCTGCCTCCTGAATGTTGAGATTACAGGCATCTGGCTCAAGACTGGTCATGAAAGCAGGTTACTATCTCAATTTAATTGGTTTCATTATTTAGGTTAGCTCAATATCAACACTGACAGTTTTTTTGTTTGTTTGTTTTGCAGTACCAAGGATCAAACTCAGGACCTTGTGATTGAGAGGCAGATGCAACCCCACTGAACTAAATCCTCTGACCCTACTTAAGGTTTTTTTGTTTGGTTGGTTTTATTTTTGAGACAAGATCTTGAATTCACTGTATAGTTCACACTGACCTTGACTTAAGGTGATCCTCCTGCCTCGGCCTACTAAGTGCTGGGAATATGGATGTGTGCTACCACACTGGCCATTATTTTAATGTTCTTCTTTCTTATTTTCCATCAATTTGTTGTGGAAAAATTTTCAAAACTTTCCTTCCAACTTTTCTATCAAATTTTCCACTACAGCATCTGCATATTTTGTTATATTGAGGGGCATTTTTTTTTGGGGGGGTGCTTACAGGGGATCAAATTCAGGGCCTTCTGCTTCCAAGGTAGGTGCAGTGCCACTTGAGCTAAATAAATCCCCAGACTTTCATGTCTTTTTTAACATAGATGCTGATAAAGTGAGCACACAAAATGCTCCTTTTAACTGGGTATGGTGGCACACGCTTCTCACCCCAGTTATTTGTGGGGCTGATATGAGAGGATCCTGAGTTTTCATTTCTGTACAGCTTTGTTAATGCTGGGAGGCCCCATCCACGAAAGGGAAGGGAGAAGGTAGGAGGAGAAAGAAGAGAGTATAATATTCTTTTATCTCTCAGGGAAGGCAAAGGTTTTTTGTGTCTGTGCACTGGCTCGTTGGTCAGTGGCACATATGCTCAAATATTTTTTGTTTGTTTGTTTTTTTTGAGACAGGGTCTCACTTTGTAGTTCAGGCTGGCCTTGAGCTTAGCCTCAAACTCACATCACAGCAATCCTCCTGCCTCTGCCTCCCGAGTGCTGGGATTACAGGCGTGAGCCACCACGCCCGGCACTGTGGCATGTGGTACTGGTTGCTGCTGGACTTGAGTCTCCACACCCAGTATGGTATGTGGTTACCGGGGATCGAACCCGGGTCCTTGCACTTGCAAGACAGGCGCCACAACCACTGAGCTAAATCCCCAGCCCAACAATGTGAACATATTTAACATCAATAAATTGCTCGCTTAAAAGCAGTTAAGATGATTAAGTTTTATGTTATGTGCTTTTCGCCATAACTGTTTTCTTTTTAAGGTCTGCAAGGCTGTCAGAAAGACAGCGCTGTTCTCTGCACAGCGGCTTTGCCTTTCTCCTATGCAGCCTTTGTCTCTTCCTTGGCAAGAGAAGATATGGGGAAAATTAAACTCATGCAGTGTAGAAAAGCCATTATCCTGGCTCTGGAAGAAACACGCACATACTTTTGTCAGTTTCACACAGTATAATTAGTTTCACTCCCTCTTTTGCATAGTGGGTGGTTTTATTTTGTGTTAAGACAAAAGAACTGCCAAGAAGAAAATCCCCAGGGCTTACTTCTGTAGGATGGATCCCTTAATGACCAGCTCTTCATCCAAGTCTGCTTCATTAGCCATGAAAAGCAGCCTCTTCCCTGTGCTGTCCACTCCAATGAAGTCACGTTGCTCCACTGAATCACACAAAAGAAAGAAAACCGAATCAAGCTGTTGCCCCACCTGCACGATGAAGTCGTGAGATTGCAATGGGTAAAAGCCATGATGAGTGTTATGTAATATATACCACAATGTTTAAAACAAGAACAGCCAAGAATTTTTACTACTGTAAAGGATACTATTAAGTTAACTGGTAAATCTGAATAAGGTATGTAGATTAAAGGATTGGACCAAAGTAATTTCTTGTTTAAGACACTGTTATTTTTCAGGGCTGTGTGATATACATTTAAAGGTAAATGGGAATTGGTTTCAATTCTCAAATAGTTCTGAAAAGCAATTGTATATAATATGTTGTGTATGCATATTACATACACTAGATATATATATTATAACACCCCCCTTTTTTTTTAAGACAAGGTCTCTCTATGTAGTTCAGAGTGGCCTTGGACTCATTACGTAGCCCAGGTGGGTCTTAAACTCATGGTGATCCTCCTGCCTCAGCTCCCCCAGTGCTGGAATTACAGGCACATGCCACTATGCATGGCTATATATTATAAAGAAAGAGAATAATAGAGTAAATGCTAGATTTGGGAAATCTGGGTAAAGATTTGTGTTCTTTATGTTGTAATCATTTTGCAAATATGATATTATTTCAAAAATAAAAAGGAGGCTGGAGTAGCTCAGTGTACAGAGCACTTGCTTAGGATATACAAGGCCCTAGGTTTGATTGTCAACACTGACAATCAAACTACAACAAAAAAAAAAAAAAAGAAAGAAAAAGAAAAGAGAGGCAATCATTTACTAGATAATGACTAGTAAACTAGTGATTCATAAACCCACTACAAGGTACAGACTGTAAAATATGGATTTCTCTTTCTACAAATGCATAGTGTTCTAAGTCTAGTCTTTGTGAAAAATTGAAATAGTATTTAAGGTCATTCAGTTTTACCGACATCAACGGCATGTGTACTATGCACCAGATGTTATGTTATGTGTGTTATGTTATGTATTAAAAATGCACAGTTTACTAGGTATAGAATTATGTGGCAGAAAATGATCTCATACATTGATTTTTTGGCTTATTTTCTGTACATTTTTCTCCCATGCAAATTATAAGCTCCTCAAAGTGTTTTCTGTAATACCTAGTACAGTGTTGGACATGTAATATATGCTACTAATAACTATGTGTTTGTGGCTTATGTCTAGATGTCCCTGCAAAGCCTCACGCAATCATAGGTGGGGCTCTTCACAGAGGTTGCTGGACCTCGAGTGTATGATGCTGGGAGGAGGGTATGTGATGACTAAATTAGTCCACTGATGGGTGTGGTGTGGTTCTAGGTATGCTTAATGAGAGGGCCCCGCCTGGGTGTGAGTGCTGCCCCTCCCTAAGAGCAGTAGCCTGAATAGAACATAAGGGCAGAAAGAGGCTGCTATTGTTGCTTGCTGCCTTGCTACCTGGCTGTTGCTGCTTTGCTGCCTTCTGCCTGCCATGAACTACTGTCCTCTGTGCTCCTTTCTGGCATGTGACCCTGCCTAGGAGCCAGCTGATTATAGACTGAAACCTCTACAACCTGCGAGCTAAAATAAACCTTTTTCTCCTTTAACTTTGGTTGTTGAATGTGTTGTCTCAACAATGAGAAAAGTAACTAAGACAGTGTCTATATCTTGCGAAGGCATGATTACAAAGAGGCAGCATGGTAGAATAATTAAGAACAATGCTTTTGAAGCCAGACCACCCGGATGAGAATCTCAGCTCAGTCACTGACTAGGTTATATCTGAGTAAGTTCTTTAACCTCTCTACTCATCAGTTTCATCTGTAAAATGGGGATAATAGTGCTTATCTCATAGGGTTGTTATAAGGACTAAATAAATTTCCATTAATTAATGTTTTTATTGAGCTAGGGTTTTGCTATGCTGCCTGGTCTTGAACTCATAAGCTCAAGTGATCTTCTAGAGCCTCAGCCTCTACAGCAGCTGGAAATATAGGCCATGTGTCACTATGCCTGGCTCTAAGTGGATTAATACTATAAAAAATTTATAACAATGTTATAAATGAGACAGTAAGTAGAAACATCCAACTATATGGCCTCATTTGATCCTCACAACAAAGCAATAGTTTAAGACATTTTTGCAAAGAAACTGAAAATTTAGCTCTAGGAAAAATATTCTTTGTAATGTTGTCTGAATATTTTTGCCCCTTACTGATAGACAGTAGCTACTGTACAACTGACTGTCCTTCACTTTTGGCTATAGCTACCTCTGTACCTAGAAGAAAATGTATTATTTAACTGTATAACATGGTTAGCTCGGGAAATGAAAAGCACTCAAGACCATCAATCAGATGGTGTTTGATCATCTCGTCACAATTGATGTCTGAATCCGAATAGGGAAAAAAAGTCATATCCTCTCTCCTCCTCCTTAAACAAAAGTAGTGCAATTCAAGAAAGAAGAGCATATACACTGTACTGCCAATCTGAGCTAACTTTTGCAAAGAATTCCAAGGGTCCCACACCTGTCACATGAAAGGTGTGGAAACCGAGACTATGACAAAGTCAGCAAAGGTTTGAGTCTGAGCTAGTCTTTTTAAAAAAAGACACACAGAGATGTTATTTTTGGATATAGTTTGGAATGTTTACCCTCCCCAAGTCCTTAGGCTCACAGAAACCTTGAATCATTGAATGTCCTGGGAACAATAATTTTTGGCCAGCTGATTTTTTAGTTCTGCTATACTTTGGCCACATTTCTTTCTCTCAGACCTTGTTTTTTGTATTGCTTCTTTGTAGCTACCATAGTAACTGGGAACTCAGAATAATCAAGTACATTATAGAAACTTGGAAAAGTTTCTCTCTTTTCTGTTTTACCAGTGAATTCCAATTTGGGAACAGAGTAGAATGTCCATCCTAAGAAGAAAGACTACACAAATAATATTAAAAAGTAGAAAAAAACAAAGAACTTCCATTTTAACAAAATTCTGTCATATTCAACTATTCACACTTTTCCCTTTCTTGTCAATTTTTACTTCTCTGACTCTTCTGTTTCTTCTATAGTCATTTTAGAGTGATTATATAAATTTATATTCATTTTAGAAGGACCTATTCATGCATTCAACCAATAAAAATTTATACACTAACTCTATCACAAATGTAAAGCTTACGGTTGGAAATTTCAACTTTTTTTTTTTTGAGACAGGGTCTTGCTTTGTAGTTCAGACTGGCCCTGAACTCGCTATGTAGCCCAGGCTAGCCTCGAACTCACAGCAAGCCTCCTGCCTCAGCCTCCCTAGGGCTGGGATTACAGGCGTGAGTCACCATGCCCGGCATTGTGGTATGTGGTACGGGAGATCGAACTCGGGACCTTGTGCTCGCCAGGCAGACGCTGGAACAACTGAGCTAAATCCCCAGCCTTTCTACTCATTTTATGAGGTCAGCATGATCCTGATGCCAAAACCAAAGATATGACGAGAAAAGAAAACTACAGGTACATTTGCTCATTCTATAAATACAAAGATGTTTAAAGATGTGAACAAGACAGAACAAACAGCATATCTTATAGGTTTTAAAAGTTCACAAACTTGTTGCAGCTTCTTTTGTCCAGGGTAAGGTTAGCTTCCTATCCTTTACATCTGGGCTGGCTGACTAGCCTTAACTAACAAAGGGTAGCTAAAGTGCATGGCTCCAAGACAGGGCTCTAGAGACCTTCTAACTTTTGTTCCCACGCCCGCAGAACCTGCTGTTGTAACTACATGAACATGCCAGTGCTAGACTGCTAGATAAAGGACTGGATGGAAATCCAGCTGAGGCTAATGATATATTTCCAGGCCCACTTGTGGTAGGTTCAAAGGCAGGAAAGATAGTTGTGGGTGGTGGCAGCAGCAGCAACAGCATCTCTCTCTTCCCAAATATGAGCACTGCTGGAATCGGAACGTCTGCATGAGGATTTGGAGAGAAGGGCAGATGATACTGATACTGAAGCAATGCCTGATGTTCTTTCCTTCCGAGAAGGATGAGAACAAACTGAGCAGTACTAACATCCATGAAGAATGTAGTCATAAATGTGGGGGAAAAAATCAAGAACAGAAATCACAGCCATGACCAGAAGAGAAGCAACAGTAATGTATAGAAGGGAACTAGACCGAGAAAAAGAAAAGGCCTTGGAAGGAAGCTAAGTAGAAGTAATGAAAGGAGATAGAGCCACTGTTCAAGAAGCTGAGACCACAGATGTGGAGGCCACCACACAGCGTCCTCTGAGGGAAGGTGCCTGACAGCATCAAATTAAGCAGATGATGTTCTAGAAGAAAAGATTACTCAGAAAAGACCAGAGCTCTGTGAGGGAACCTACTGATAATCTAACTCCTATGGAAAGAGACACAAGGTCACTTCTCTGCATGCAGCTGGCTGCAAAAATTTCACACAAAAAAACTGAGGAGAATTTTTGTCTATAGAGTAGGACAATTCAAGGAAAGGGGATGATTTTTTTTCTTTTGTCCTTTTTGTACAACCACACAAACATGTAGTATATGTGTATGGCACATAATGAATACACTCACTTTGTGAGGTTGTATACATCATAATCCTCACTTCCCCTTCCCCTCCCTTCTTCTGCCCTAGATTCCCTTCCATCTTCGAAAGGGCTAACTCTGTTTCCTCCTATCTATCCTTTGTTGTGGTCTTTATATTATAGTTATTGGTTTCTAAGGTAAGAAAAACCATACAACATTTAGCCTATTGTATCTGATTTTAAAAAAATATATTTTTGAGACATTGTCTTGCTGTGAGGCCTAGGTTGGTCTCAAGCAATCCTCTTGCCTCCGTCTCTGGAGTGATCTTGACCAGCTAGCTATCCACAAAATGTTCTTAGGCAATGTATAGAAAACCCCTTGATATTAAATAACACAACTACAGTACCTGAGCCTGTTCCCTGGATTTTAGCTTGAGAACAAAGCTTGATTATCTGTGTTTGTCATATATGACTTAACTGCAGATTTTACATACAGTATGTCTTTTAATGACAGCATTAAAATTGGATATACTTTTAAATTAGGGACGTTCTTTCAATTCAGCTTATCCTGGTTTCATATAAATATATTGCTTACCCTTATCAAATATCACACCTTTAAATAAATTTCTCTATAACAGAGCGAGACACTGAATTTCCTTCCTATATTTTTGTACATGATCCCATTATTGTTCCCAGTACATTAACACTATGATTTATGAATTCAAAATTATTTGGACTTCATTTGGTAAATATTTTCTAAAGCATAAAAAGTTCAGTTTTGAGTATGGAATGACTTTAATAAAAACAGGAGTGGTGGCAGGAGTGGTGAGCTGGGGATGTAGCTCAGTGGTGCTACAGCACAAAGTCCTGAGTGAGATCCCCAGCACAACACACACACACACACACACACACACACACACACACACACACACACACACACAAAAGCCAAAGAACTCAAAATCCAAGAGTGGGATGGAGGAATGAAGATTGAGAGGAGAAAACAGAAGCTGAGGAAATGAAAGATTTTTTTTTTTGCAGTACAGTTTTAAGAAAAACACAGGAAGCTGAAGAAAAACAATGACAGATTTTCGGTGGTGGCTCACACTCGTAATCCCAGCACTCAGGAGGCTAAGGCAGGAGGACTGCCTTGAGTTTGAGGACAGCCTGGGCTACATGGTGAGCTCAAAGCTAGCTTCAACTACACACCCAAGACCCTCCCTCAAAATAAACAAGTAGAAGCTATATCAAGAACGAAAGGATGATCAGCATGAGTATCATTACATAACAATTTGAAGTATCCAATAGCTAATCTTCATGAATGATTATCTGAATACAGAAGAGTAACGAGTTTAATGTTTAAGTCTAAAATTACAAGGCTGGGATGTAGTTCAGTGACAGACAGCTTGCCTAACATGCACAGGCCTTGGTTTCAATTCCCAGTACCACAAAAACAAAATAAACAAAATTATAAGTTAGTCAAATGTCCTTAAAAAAAAGAGAGCTAAAAATACAAGAGTTATTCATCTCTTGTATTTCATTCTCTCATTAGAATGAAAGTTCTATGTGGTTCTATTAATTATAGCAGGATATTAATATACCATACATAGCTTCTAATAATTATGAGATTATGCCAATATACAATAATGGCAAGATAATGACTTATATAACACAGGCTAGCAATACCTAAAGAGCACATCATTCTGTGAAAAATTTCAGGAAAAACCACATCATTCCAGAAAAAAACAAAACCTAAAAAAAGCATGATCTTAAAAAGCTTTTGTTCTCTAAGTACCATGTTTTTTTGGCTATTTAGGATTCAAAAGATCTAAACATTCTAAATTTGTAATTGTAATTTTAATAGCTTAAAAGTATCTAAGTTTATAATAAAAGTTTAAATTTTTTAAAAAATTTCTTTTTAAATTGGATTTTTTGTTTCTAAGTACAGTACATCTTTTGTAATCCCAGGTTCTATATCTAGGGATGGAATTAGCTACAAGTTAAAATATATATATATGTAAATATATAATATATATAATATATTTATATAATATATGTAAATATATTATATATATTATATATTTATATAATATATGTATTATATATTAATTTAAATATATATTTATATATTTATTAAAATATATTTATTATATCATATATATCATATATATTTATATAAAATCTATATATATTTGGTTAAAAGTATTTTGAAAAAAAGTTGTGTTTGTACTGTGCAGACTTGTCAATATTCCCTAAAAAATACAGTAGTAACTGTTTACACAGCATTTATATTGTATCAGGTACTGCAGTAACCTATAGATGATTTAAAGTGTTACAGAGATGTGTACAGGTCATATGAAAATGCCACAACATTTATATTAGGGAATGAGCGTCCATGATTTTGCTATCACTATGTGTGCATGTGTGTCCACGCACACATACACAAATGCTTGTGTCCATGCATTCTACAACCAATCCTATATAAATACTGGACAAGTATACAAAATCCAATTATTTGAGTCTTGAGAGCTTGTTTGGAGGCTCTAGCAGGGGAGCGCAGCTACTCATATACTCTTGACCAAGGAAGCGGTCCTCCATCGGGAGTGGTCGTCCTCTTCGACTGGGCACGCAGCTTCGGGAGGGACTCACACGGAGCGGTGAGGGAGGAAAGGGCACTGGCCTAGCCAGCCACATCAGCCCAATCAACCCTGAGATCAATGGGGTGACAGATGTTGCAGCCAGATAGTCCTCACATCCTCAATTATTTGAGTCTTAAATACAATCCAAATAGTTCTATGTGCTCCTCTCCACAAACAAAAAGACATTCAGAATCTAATGAATAATGTAGGCATTTTCAAGTCAGAGACTGTGTCTTATTTAACTTTATGTCATCAGCTCTTCTCACAGTATACGGAGTACTGGCCAGGTTTTCAGTAAATGTTTAAGTGAAAGTATAAATGATAATTATAAAACCAAGAAACGAAAGTATCCAACTCCAATTTTCCTTACCTGTTTTCTTTTTCCCTTTTTGACCTGGAACTGGCTCTAAGCTGTCTTGGCCTTTTCTCATTAACATGGCGAGAGATGCATCATAAGCTCTGAACAGGTCCACAACCTCATGTAAGGCAACGTTTGTTATCAGATCACAACTCAGGATCAACACATCTGTCTGTCAACGAGGAAGGGGAAAGTTAGCATCACAGAGGACAATGGATCACACAAACCATTACAAGAGAAATTTGCAATGGCTTAGAAGCACAGAAATCAGCTGCCTCTGGAGCCCAAATCTCTAAGGAAGAGCCTGGAAAGTACTGCACTGCCTATTTCCAGGACTTTGGAATAAATTATCCTTAAAGAACAATCATTATATTATACTTCTAAGAAATAATGTCCTATTCTTGGGTCACACAGAACTAAACTTTGTGAAGACACAAATAGGGCCAGACCCAAGGCAAGCAGCGTCTTGAGCAACTTTTCAAGAGGCCAGCAGGGAAACCTCGTGAGACACAGTGGAGACAACAGGCCTTGGGGCGACACCCGAGGAAGTAATCTTTCTTAAACCAGGTACTCCTGTGGGTCCTAAGCACTTTAGATAAAAAGAGATCCTGTAAACTGCACTTTGAATCATCCCCAACACTCAGCACAGTCATTCTCAAAACCAAAGGACAGGCCAGGAATGGTGGCACACGCTTGTGCTACATAGTTCAGATGCAAACTCTAAGTGATCCTCCTGTCTCAGTCTACCAAGTGCTGAGATTACACCACATCTCTGTTTTTTGAATTTGGTGCAGTTCAATCTTAATAATTAACACAATATATATCCACTGGGTTTGAATAAACATTTTGCTATTATATAGGTGAGGTACACTTGTGCATGGAATAATAAGTGTATTTGTGGTCATTAACACATTTATTTACACTCTAGGAAGTGTAGAAGTATCTTTTGACTCTTGTTGGTATTTTTACACTATTTCAGCCTGATAAAGAAAATCTAAATTTCACCTTAAGAGTGAGAATTAAGTTAGTATGTAAAGATTTCTATGTAGCTATGAAGCTAATTATTGACTTCTCATTTAAATACATTTACATCCCCCCAATGGCACTAACTTCCTAAGATATAAAACTTAGAATTTCTTATCATACTGCAGACTCCAGACTAAAATTCTTTATGATGATGGAGTTTTTTCAGGTTTAGGTCTACATGACTATCATATAATTATATGATGATGGTTCTACGTAAACACTATGCAGGCCAGGCAGTGTCACTCTAATGGTTAAAGATCAGGAATTAGGGCCAGGGATTTAGCTCAGTGGTTCTGGCACCTGCCTTGCAAGCACAAGGTCCCTAGTTCACTTTTTGGTAACTACATACAACAATGCTGGGCGTGGGGACTAACACCACCAATCAACCAGTACCACATACCACAATGCCTGGTGAAGTGGCTCACACTTGTAATCCCAGCACGCAGGAGGCAGAGGCAGGAGGATTGCTATGAGTTCGAGGCTCACCTGGCCTACATAGTGAGCTCAGGCCCAGACTGAACTACAAAGCAAGACCCTGTCTCCAAAAAAAAAAAGCACCAAAAAACAAAACAAAAAGATTGGGTATTAGTCACCAATAAAACATGTTGTAAACAAGTACATTCTACTTAGGCACCTTAGAGATGATAAAAATAGCCTAATGGTTGTGGATAATAATGTCATCATAATTATTATCCTATTGCTGTTTGCTTTTGAACATAAATATGACTTCTAAAAGACAATAAAAAAATAAAACACTGAAATACCATGTTAAGATGGAAACCATCACCTATAGTATCTGCTGACCATGATTAAAAAAAACAGAGGTAGCTGTTCTCTAGTTATACTTTATATTTCAAAGTGACCTGATATCTAGATAGGATTGAAGCAGATGAGGGCGTGGCTAGCCACCAGGAAAGTGAGCGTGACCCAGCAATCATGGAGATCCTGCAAGTGCGCTCAAGTCCTATACCTCAGACCAATCAGGAAATGCTATCTTCTAGCCTGAGATTAAGCCGGGATTTGATAGGATGGTTCAGATCTAACATGAGCCTGACGAGCAGGGAAAACAAAAGACTGCAGCCCTTAAGCTCTTAGCTGCTTCACTCTCTCTTCCTTCAGTGTTCAGCTTTCATCCTGCCGGGTATACTTCTTTTCCTACTTTTTACTCTTATTTATTTATTTAATTTTTTATTAATTTTATTGTGAAATAGGTACATTTTATATACATATCATGATCATATTCAACATTGGCAATTTATGCCAGTATATGACATGACTTCTCATTTTTCCCCATTCCCTTACCCACCTTACAACCCCCACCCTCATATACATCCTTTTCCTACTTTTAATTGGCCCACACTCACTGTGCAGAACATATTTTTTTTTGCTACTTTCAATAAATGTAAAACCTTGCTACCTTTTGCATGTATCTTGACCAATTCTTTATTCAGGATAAGGACCTAGAAAGAATCTCTAGCAGGATCTGATAGTTCCCCCAGAATCCCAGTAACAGGATTATAACAGTTAACGATCAAAACCTTTGCTCCCACTTGGACTAGTGTAATTGACCTTTTGAGAGCTCAACAACCAAGGCTTAGAGACCAAAGCTGAGGAAGATAACTGGGCTAAGCAGAGAGCCAATATTTTGGCCCTGGCCCTTGAAGGTTAGTAAGAACCTCAGGCCCTCTAAAAGGGCCCAGCATCTCCTCTCTCCCTCAAAGAGAGACATTAGAACTACACATATGTACCCAGAAGCTGATATCGCTATACTGCAAAAAGTTCAGGCTCCAACAGGTGGGAAAGGGCCCTACCACTGAGTCACCCAACCTCCTAGCAGAGGGATTGTTGGACTCCAGAAAATAGCTTAACCAATGTGCATTCTGTAAAAAACAAAGCCAGAGAAGAGGGAAATGTCCCAATGCTTCCAAAGGAAGCCATATAGTCAAGCAAGACCATGACCCATATGGGCAAATGACACAGCTGGTAGAGGAAAAAATTTGAGGCTCCTCACTTGGCCCCAAATGCAACACCCCAAAGAAACTTATCAGACCCCGGCAAAAACACACATGTAAAATGACTGATGTGGGTCTTACTTTGATTTAGTTTTAAACATCAGTTTAAAACTTAAACACCTGTTAAACACTTTATATCTAAATGTCCCCTCAAAGCCCCATGCACCACAGGTGGGGCTTTCAGGAGATGACTGGATGACGGTGCCGTGACACCCATCAGCAAATTAGTCTACTGATGAGTCTATAGCTAAACGTGAGCTGGGAGGTGAAGTTGGACAGAGGAGATGGATCATTAAGGGTGTGCTGTGGAGGGTCTGTCTCCCTCCCTCTTCTCCCTCTCTCTTTTTTCTTTTCTTTTCTTTTTTTTTTTTGAGACAGGGTTTTACTTTGTAGTTCAGACTAGCTCTGTACTCACTATGTAGCCCAGGTGTGCCTCGAACTCACACAATCCTCCTGCCTCCGCCCTCTTGAGTGCTGGGATTACAGGCATGAGCCACCACACTCAGCATTGCAACATGTGGTACTGGGGATCGAACTTGGGACCTTGTGGTTCCCTAGCAGAAAGGGATCAAACTCAGGACCTTGTGCTTTCCTGGCACACACTGGAACCATTGAGCTAAATCCCTGGCCCTAGAGTGTTATATTTCAATAAACTACATAAACTTAATAAACTAAAGTATAGAAAAGTCACAGTAGCTGAAAAGAACAGAAAAATAAAAGTGAATGCATATATACTGTCTGTAAGGAAGTAGATGGGACAAGAAGTAGGATTATGAAAGAGATAATAGCATTCTTCAAATTCTGAAATTCTGAAGAATCAAATTTAACCAGAGTAGTGCAATCTAAGAATGAAAGGTAAAAATAAATCAAAGTATTTATTTCTATGTTAATTTGTTATTAATCACAGCTAAAGAAAAATAATAATTTTGTAAGGTAAAGTTAGAAGTGCTCAATCAAGCAAAAATTGGATTAATCATGCACAATGATTCATTTATCTAATATTTATTGAGCACTTACTCTAGCTTAGGTAGGCCCTATTATGGAGCCAGGAAGAAGCAGACTAGAATACTGTAAATGTAAATAGGTATATATATATTCTACCACACTTTATAATACAGAAAACAGAAACCCCCGGACAAATAAAAAAAAAAACATATCCTTAAATTGCAATTTAAATAGACTATACCAATGTTTCTCAATAGCTTCCCAGATGTACCTCAAGGAAAAGCTGCTTCCTATTGTCCTTCCTGAGTCCACCATGGCAACTTCTGTTTTATAAATATTACCTTCTAGGTTTCTATAGAAAAGCTCTGGCTTGGAAAATAAATTGTTACTTTAAAAAAAAAATCCAAAAACATTGGGCTAAATTATCCTAGGTTCAGGAAAAAAGTGGTTACTTATCTACAAGGAAATTTTTCTTCTTCTTCTTTTTTTGAGACAGGGTCTCACTTTGTAATAGATCAGGCTGGCCCTGAGTTTAGCTTTGCACTCAGAGCAATCCTCCTGCCTCTGCCTCACCAGTGTTGGGACTACAGGTGTGAGCCACCACACTTGGCATTGTGGTGTGTGGTACTGATTGTTGATGGGCGTGACTCATCATGCCCAGCATTGTGGTATATAGTTACTGAGACTGAACTCAGGACCTTGTGCTTACAAGGCACAAGCCAGAACCACTGAGCTAAATCTAAGATCCCACATGGAAATTTTTCTAAAATTTTAATTTTAAAGCAGGATTAGTGCTCTGGGTGGGTAAAAGGATGATTTTAACCTCTTTTTTTTTGGTGGGAATGTTGGCAACTGAATTTTTGTATGCTAAGCAGGTACTCTATTGCTGAACAATAAATACTCTGGCTATCAAGTCATATTCTACTATAGAAAAAAGTCATTTTGAAAAAAAAAATGGGGAGGCTAGAGATCTAGCTCAGTGGCACCACACCTGCTTGGTAAATGCAAGGTTCTGAGTTTGATACCCAGTACCACACACATAAAAAGGTCATTTTTCTCAGAAAGTGATCTTTAATCATCAGAATGCCCTTTCTTACTTCTGAATATAGAATTCCTACCAGAACTTTCATTTCTTTGGAAGGCTCTTAATGTTGAAAAGCTCAAATTTAGATCTTTTTCTCTTCTTCTGCCTCAGGCTCTCTTAATTTTTTCTGAGTCTTAATCTTATGGCTAAGGTGCCAATAAATATTATATTTTTTAGGAAAAAAATTCCTCAGTCTACAATTCACCATTCACATTAACAAATCAGACTACATACATGTAAGGTAAGGAAGAAATACACTGTATAATCCTGTTTCTAAAACAATGCTTAGAAGGGCAGGAAGCTTAGGCCACTACTAAAGAGGTGTGTGCATACAACTGTCACTACCATAGTGCAGAAGCTGCCCCATTTCATAAGAAAAATTATATTTTCCCAAGTCCTTATCATAAGATGATTGCTTTTTACATCTTGACCATTCCATAATTAAGTGTACCTCATCTTTAAGAAAATACTCCCAAAACGGATGCTTCTATTGTCTTGGAAAATAAAGGCTGTTATCACTCAACATCTGCAAAAGTATTTAAATCTGTCAGTACTATGAATGTTGAACGAGTCTTGCACAATTATGAATAGGACTCTACACTCATTTCCCTTTGCTTTTAGATTATTTCTTGCCTCAACTGATTATAAAGTCCCTAAGGATCACAGGCCTCTCCCCTCAGTGTCTGGTTGCCATCTGCTCTCAGTGAGAAAAGAAAGAGATCAGTCTGGAAGAGCAAGGCCCGGGACACATAGAATGCGGTTCTGCTGGATATGGAGTGCACTGAGACATCTGTCTAACTTGCACCTCCATTACTTCCTAAGGAGTCTTTGCTGCTATATGTTTTCAAGCTGAAAATATTAGGAGAAACAAATGTTTAAAGATAGGAAAATGAAATCATCTTTACACCTTAATACTATGTTTCTTGTATTTTTGTAAAAGTTGTAGTAGAAAGAAATGTCCATTGTTTTGATTTTAATTCTAAAAACTGTAAAGACAATGTAGAAATGCAAATGGCTTTTTACTAACTGGCATTCAGTAAGAAAGTGCAACAACTGATACAAGCCAGAGAAATATTTTTGATCATGTATGACAAGCAGCCATGAATAAAAATGGATGGCCTGTGCTGTGAAGTACCTGTGTATCTGACCTGCAGTAAATCTGAAAGGTCCTGAGGTGGTGTTAGGGTTTGGTCTACAAGTCCCCCAAAGCCTCATGTGGTGGTTAAATCTAGAAAGTGTGAGGCTGAAATTAAGGGCGTGACTACTAAGCTACCACAGGTGAGTACTGGTTTAGTACTGCCCTATCCTGGTAGTCTGGCTGGGATAAAAGGGGCAGAAAGATGCTCTTAAGCTCTCACTGCTTTTGCTGTCTTCCACCTCAATGAACTGTCGCCCCTTTGCCATCCTGCCTTGGAGCCAGCTGATTATGGACTGTAACCTCTATGAACTGTAAGCCAAATAAATCCTCTCCCCTTTAACTTTTGGTGCCAGGTATTTTGTCTTAGCAATCAGAGAAAAGTAATCAAGACCTGTACCAACCCTCCCTGCTTTGTGCTTCGAGGTGTTCTTTTGTAACATCAACAGTAAGCTGCTTCTGCAGAAATCAACTCCAAAGACCTCCCTACTCGCTATTCAGTCTTCATTATGCTTCATCCTAAGCCTGCTGTTTTAAAGAGGACAGAGCAATGTCAAAGCCAAAAAAACATAGCTATGAGGGCTAACAAATGTGTGTAGTGTTGACAATATAGAAACATACAAGGTCTCCAAGGGTCAAGACAGCACGTTAACATTTAGAGGGAAAGACATCCAAGAATCCAAAACACAAACTGCTGTCAGTGTTGACTAAAGCAAACAAATTAAGCTCAGAAAACCCAATTACCAAGCCATGGCAAAGCCCCCAAATCTCTCATTATGAGAATATTTTCAACCAAGCCCAAACCACTATGTAAAATTAGAAAAGAAAAAAATAAGTTAACTCAGAAAACCGGATGTATGAATGTGTGGTAGTAGGTGGGGGTGGGGTGAGGACAGCCATTGGGAATAGGCTCTCCTCTTTTCCTGGCAGCTGGTCCATGACAGATTGTTATAAATAACACAATCTGGCAAACAATTTCCTACAGCAAGGAAAAAGAAAACACACTCTCCTAGAAAAAAACCACAGGGCTTGGTAAACTACCATGCTTTTACCCACCCAGCGCGTCCACAAACAATGGCTATGATCCAAATCACTAGCCTGCACTTCTCCCCTGCCCGTATGGAACTAATGAATTCAGCTACTTGGTGTGTCTACAAATGGTCACAATTTACATTTTCCTATGTGGCCCAAACAATCCAATCCCCAAACGTAGTTTGTGTGCTTCAATAAACCTCAACAGTCAGCAGCAATGCAGACCTCACTGGCTTAGTTTTGGGTGAAAATGCTTAGAAAAATATAACTTTAAAGTGTAAAGCAGAGAGTCAACTGCTGCTTTTTTTTTTTTTAAGGTTGGGGCAAGAGGGAATTATCAGCTCAGTCTGTAAGTAAAAAATGTGATAATGTTTAGGCTCAGAGGTAAATATTCTCGCTATGTTCCTCAGATCAACTACAACATCACTACTATCCAGAACTGAAGTCAGAAATCTGCCCGTGGCCCAGGATTGAGCCGTTCCTCTCCTTTCTAGTCCCCACCTCCAGCATGTCATTAGTTCTCTTTATTTCTATTGTCCTGCCTTGGTTCAGGCCCCAAAACATTTGTCTGTTTTGTTCTATTTCCTCCTACTCTTTATAAAAGAAATTTATCTCACTTATTAATTTGTTTATTTTTGTGGTACAGTATTTGGGGATGAAGCTGGGACCTTTGTATTGGGCTACATGAGCAAGCCTGTGTGTGTGTGTGTGTGTGTGTGTGTGTGTGTGTATGCGCATATGTGGTACATATGGAGGACTTAACCCATGATGCTCACAGGGAGCTGCAGCCCTCACATCTCCAAGACCTTCTATTCTGACACAGCATAACTAAGTTGCCGTAACTAAGTTGTCCAGGCTAGGTTTGAATTTAATACACTCTTTCCTCCACCTCCCCAAGTGCTAGGCTTATTTATGGGCACCATTTCCCCTGGTTAGTTTTCCCCTATTTTAACTCATCCTCCAATTTCCACTGCTTATATTACTTTCCTGCTAGATGATACCCTGAAACAATGTTCTCCAAACACCACTGGGCTGGGGAATGGAGCTCAGTTGCACCGTGCCTGCCTCACACATGCAAGGTCCTGAGTTCAATCCTCAGTACCTTAAAAAAACAAAAAACAAAAACAAAAAATAATTCCCTTATAAATTGAATATATTACCACTTACTTTTAAAATGTATTTTAAAATACACAAATCATTATAAGACTATCACATACTCCTTATTATATATTTTTAAAGGAAAAGATGAAAGTTTAAATACTGGCTGGAGATATAGCTCAATGGTATACAGCTTTTGCCTAATCTGCGTTTGATTCCCAGCATCACATACACACATAAAATGAACACACCATAATTCTACTATTTCTCTCTGATACTCTATCCTATATATCCTGACTCTCGCAATGTCTCTTTTGTTCTTTGCGACAAGGTCTCGCTAAAGTAGTTCATAGCTGCTCTTGAACTCACTATGTAGCCGAGGCTGATTCTATACTAAAGCAATCCTCCTGTCTCAGCCTCCCGAGTGCTGGGATTACAGGGGTGTGAGCGACCATGCCCATCTCAATGATGTCCCATTTAGAGATTACTGCTCTGTAAGATTAAATTCAGGGCTGGAGATTTAGCTCAGTGGTTCTGGCACCTGCCTTGCTAGTGCAAGGACCCGGTTCGATCCCTGTTAAGCACATATAACAATACTGGGAATGAAGATTCACGTCCACCAGCAATCAGTATCACATACCACAGTGCTGGGCATGGTTGGTCAGGCCTGCAATCCCAGCACTGGGGACGCAGAGATGGGAGGATTGCTGAGTTCAAAACCAGCTTGAACTACAAAGTGAGACCTTGTCTCAGAAAAAAAGGAAAAAAGATTAAGTTCAAATCTCTTAATATGACAGTGAAGGTCTTCAAAATATGACTTTACCTGCCCTATTCAGCCTACTCTCTCACAATTTCCCTCCACAACAGCCAATATTCACTTGACAGAGTAAAATGCCCCAAGAATGTATTTCCTACTCCCTCTACCCCACAGCATTATCACTCACTGAGATTCAAGTCTTGAGTTGTGGGCTGTAGCTCAGTGGTACA
Source organism: Petromus typicus (assembly GCA_004026965.1). Lineage (NCBI taxonomy): Eukaryota > Metazoa > Chordata > Mammalia > Rodentia > Petromuridae > Petromus > Petromus typicus. Next base: position 9,983 of record PVIR01016557.1, on the reverse strand, counting down.
GCACTTACTTTATATGCTAGGAGCCATGTTTGAGCCTCAGCAGCACACATGTGCATACAGAAACACACACACAAACACAGGCACACACGCAGCAGTTCTCTTCATAGAAAAGAAAGGACAGCACCATTATATTATCTCTCCTAGAGAGGGAGGCTCCTCTGATTGATTACAGACTAAATCACCAACTGACAATATCATATTGAATGAAGAAAAACTGAGCACATTTCCTCAGTAATGAGAATATCCACTCTCACTGCTCTTATTCAATATAGTTCTCAAAGTTTATCCAAAGCACTCAGGAAAAGGAAAAAGGATACAAACAGGAAAAAGGAGACAAAATTATCCTTATTTTCAGATAATATCCAGATAACATGATGCTATAACTTAAAACCACCAGAGCCCACCAAAGTCTTTTACAACTGATAAACATATTCAGCAAAGTAACAGGATACAAAATCAACATATAAAAATTGATAGCCCAGCATGAGAGGTCACTCACAAATAAAGTATGCTGTTGAGTTAAATAAACAAATGATTTCTCTATCAATTACCCCTTTTGTATTACTTCACTACTAAACACACAGGTTATCCCATCTAAAAGACAAACGAACCAAATACCTTATTTTCATTTGGTGGGAAAGGGCATATTTATATTATATGCATTTTGCTGTAAATAGAAGTATTCTATTTTTTATGATATATATCTTTTTTTTTTTTTTTTTTTTGAGACAGGGTCTCGCTTTGTAGTTCAGGCTGGCTCTGAGCTCAGCCTCCAACTCACATCACAGCAGTCCTCCTGCCTCTGTCTCCCGAGTGCTGGGATTACAGGCGTGAGTCACCACACCCAGCACTGTGGTATGTGGTACTGGTTGCTGCTGGGCGTGAGTCTCCACGCCCAGTATTGTTATGTGGTTAACAGGGATTGAACCCGGGTCCTTGCACTTGCAAGACAGGTACCAGAACCACTGAGCTAAACTCCCAGCCCCTATAATATATATCTATCATCATAAAGGTTCCCTTCTCTGTGTTTGACTGTGTGTCTCTCTGGCTAAGCCAAACAAACCACTGACTTTTTGTACACTGTCCATACTTCTGACTTTTCCTGAATATCTCAGAGTTGGGCTAATGTAGTTTGTTACAATTAGTTTCTATGTATACAACTTAATCTTTGTGTTCTGAAACTGATATTTTAATTTTTACTATTGAGTAGTATTTTCTTTATATGGATGTGCTGTAGTTTATTCATTTACTGAAGGAAATCTTAATTGCTTGCAAGTTTTTTTCTATGTATTCTCAAAACGAACCAATAAATTCAATTAAATTTTTTTTTTTTAAAAACAAAAACAGAAAACGACCCTACCTCCCTCTGGTCCCTATTTTCTTTCTTTCTTTTATATTTTCTTTTCTTTTCTTTTGTTTTTTTGAGACAGGGTCTCACTATGCAGTTCAGCCTGGCCTTGAACTAACTATGTAGCAATAGACTGGGCTCAAACTTGCAGTGATTTTCCTGCCTCAGTCTCCTCAGTGCTGGGATTATAGACATGCAGCACAACAACCAGCCTGCTCCATTTTTCTTCTCTTTTCTTTTTAAAATGCATCTTTAAAAAGTCAGCTGTCACACTGCCTCCACTTTGTTTTCCTCCCCACCCCCTTTTTGCACTGAAGACTGAATGTAGGGCCTTCTCTCACTGAGCTACGTCCCCAGCCCCTTTTAGAGACAAGGTCTCACTAAGATGTTAAATTGCCCATGTGGAGCTTAAACTGCAGTTTTCCTGCTCCATCCTCCCAGAGTGCTGGAATTATAGGTGTGTACCATCACACCTGGCTACAAAAATTAGACTGATTTCTAACTTGTTCCACCTTTACTCTCCCACACTGCAGTAAAGTGGTATTGTCATTTCTCCAGTTGCTAAAAAAAAAAAAATCCAGAACCCATTGTTTGGTTTCTCTTTTTCTTTATTTTATAGAGCAAATCCATTAGAAGTTCTGACAGCTCTACCTTCAAAATATGTCTTGAATTCAATGACTTCTACCACTGCTTTTCTAGTGTTAACATTATCTTTTTCTTAGATTATGGTAATCATCCCTAACTGCTCTCCTTAACTGTGTCTTTTGTACCCTAGTACTATTTTCCAAGTTGTAGCTGAGTGGAGTTTTTTGTTGTTACCAGGGATTGAACTGAGGACCTTGCACTTCTTCTTCTTTTTTTTTTTTTAGGTTTTTTGAGACAGGGTCTCGCTTTTGTGGTTCAGGCTGGCCCTGAGCTCAGCCTCAAACTCACAGCACAATCCTCCTGCCTCTGCCTCCCGAGTGCTGGGATTACAGGCGTGAGCCACCACGCCCGGCACTGTGGTATGTGGTACTGGTTGCTGCTGGGCGTGAGTCTCCACACCCAGTATTGTTATGTGGTTACCGGGGAATCAAACCCAGGCCTTTGCGCCTGCAAGACAGGCGCCGGAACCACTGAGCTAACTCCCCGGCCCAGACCTTGCACTTCTGAGACAAGCATGGTGCTACTGAGCTAAATCCCTGGCCCTCCCCTTCAACCACTCTTTATTCTCTTATCCTGCTTTTTCTTTCTTCTTAGTACTTATGGTCACCTGAAACTATTTATTTCTTATCTTTTTATTCTTACAGAGTAGCTCTTTAAAGACAAAAATCTTGCTTTTTCGGGTGTACCATTACATTTATAGCATTAGAATAATACCTGGTATAAAGCAGATGTTTGATACACATTTGTTGAATAAATTTAAAATATTAACACTTTATAGGTGAATTAAATGCTAGTTTACAAGGGACTTAAAGCCTCACCTCAGGTCACATAGCTAATGAAACATGGAATAAGAATCAGGAGGCTATGTGTCTTGGTTGAGAACTTCTGCTTTTTTATCATGCCACCGTAGCACATCACAAAATCTGCCCTCTAGGAAAACATGCTTAGAGTACAGGGTCAGGCATGTCAGAAAAGTGGATCACTGATGTTCAGACAATCCCTCTGATCTACAACCACAAACTCGTCTTTAGGCTCACATAACATCTGTTTTCATTAAAGAGTAAAGAGCTTGCTTCAAATATTTACAAAGAACTTGTCTCCACTCATTCATCTAACATATACAACTAATTATCTGGTGGAGGAAACTTTAATACAGAGAAACGTTCAGTCTGTGGTACAGGAAAAGCTGGCTGCTTGGGGCAGGTTTACAGTGAGAACTGAGGGCAAAAAGCAGAGCAGAAACCCTTGAAAAGTTTTCAAGTTTGACTGAGAAGGACCCAGATAAAGTGGGACCAAAGGAAGCATAGCTGCTTAAGAGGTTGGCATCATTAAAAAGGAACCAACGGGCAAGAAGAGAGATATTTTTAGAGTATCTCAGACATCAGTAAAACTCGACCCATTACGGGATCAAAGGTGCAAAAGTGCAGCCCTTTCATCTGACAAGCCCTGGGCCCCACACTGGAGAAAGGTCACCCAATGAACTGGTTCCTCGGGACTCAGTTCAGCACGCTCAGCCTTCCAGGTCCTCGGGCTGCTGCAGCTGTGCTCCAAAGCTGCTTGGCTATTGCACACTCTGGTGGCAGATCTTGGTGTTGGCCACATGCTACGGACTTTACTGGCGAAAACAACCAAAGAGTTATGGAATCACAGAATCTTCTCCTCCGATATCAAAAGAAGGCCTGGGGGGCAAATCAAGGAGCACCTGAGAGGTCAGAGCATGAAGCTGAAGGAATGAAGACAAAGGTCCAGTGGAGATCTCAGAAAGTCAGAGATGCCAGGAACCTGGACCATCTGCCGAGGATCAGTCAGAGAGAGTCCTTGTGGGTGGCAGGGCCACAGGGCAGGGCTGCCTAACCCTCTGGAACTCCAGTCTTGCAGCCTTGTGCTCTGGAGGCTGGTTATGGAACTACAGGACTTAATGCTTGTCTTGTTAGATTTTGGATTTGTTTTGATACAATTCTTTTGCATCCCCATTTTTTCTTTTGGAATGAGACGGTTTACTCTGTGCCACTGAACTTTGGGGTTAGGGAACTTGTTTAATTTTGGCAGGGAGGTTTTACTGGAGATTGAACCTAGGCCCTTTACACTGGGCTACATCCCCAGTCTTATTTGTTTTGAGACAGGCCTCACTAAATTGCCCAAATAGCATCTGGATTTGCAATCTTCCTGTCTCAATCTTCCTTAGTGCTGGAATACAGGCATCACCACTGTGCTCAGCTTTGTTTTTATTTTTATTTTATTTTATTTTTTGAGACAGGGTCTCACTATGCAGTTCAGGCTAACCTTGAACTCACTATGTAGCCCAAGTTGGACTTGAACTCCTGGGAACTCTCCTGCCTCAGAACAGCCACGTGCTGGGATTCTAGGCATGTGCACCACAGCCAGGCTTTTGTTTTTGATTTTTACAAAGGTTCACAGATAAGAGTTTGTGTAGAAGAGACATGACTTGGACTTTTGAAAAATGATGGACAGTTGAAACTTTAGGTAAGGGATTACTGATTGCATTTTTGGTTGTATGCATAATACCTGTACCACGTGACACAAAAATTCATTATTGTGTTTATTTGAAGAATAAGCATGGTTTAAGTAAAGGTGTTTAGGTATCAAGTTGACAAAGGGTGGCACATAAAGATTAAGCTTGATTGTGTCAATCTGATTGGCTTAGGAGCCACTTGGAAGATTAGTAAAGCACATTTCAGGTTGTGTATGGTTCAGTCATGAAATGGTTTCTCTCTTTTTTTTTTTTTTTTAAAGATTTTTGAGACGGGGTCTTTTGTACTTCAGGCTGGCCCTGAACTGACTATGTAGCTTGGGTTATCCTCAAACTCACAGCAATCCTTCCCCCTCTACCTCCAAGTACTGGGATTATAGGTGTGAGCCACCACACCTAGCATTGTGGTAATGTGGTACCAGGGATCGAACTGGGGACCTTGTGCTTGCCAGGCAGATGCTGGAACCACTGACTTAAATCCCCAGACCTCAGTTACGAAATGCGCTTTGAGTACTATATACAGTCACTGGCCTTTTCTCGTTCTGCTTCCCAGATGCCACGACCTTCTGCCATAATTTTGTGCCTTGGAGGCTGCCTGGTGTGGAGTGAATCCTCTGAAACCATGACCTAGATTATACCTCCCCTGTAAGTTGTGGGTGGTAGTACTGCATTCTCACCATGGAAAAGCTGCCTCATACATACATTTCCTACTACCTGATAGCCCTTCATTCCAGGAAAGTCTCCCTGCAGAAGAAGGAAAATGACTTGAAAGAATCAGGGTAAAATACAAAGCTTACAAGTTTTCTGGTTAGCAAAGAAAGTTTAGGAATACAAAAAAAAAAAAAGTATAGTGCTATACAAATCTGTATTGCACAATTAAAACTATGATGCGGCCTAGTTTTCCTGCCTACTGGTCAGCTATGGCATTTCAGGACATAACTCTATCTTCACCTCCTATAACAACAAAGACCCCAGTTGGTCCCATATGCTGTGATGATCCAGGAAAAAACAACACCAGGACCTTCATCTACATCATCCTTCATTGTTCTAGTGTGTAAGAACCCACTGTCCTCTGAGCGACCCATTACATTTGTTATTCCTAAAGTACCAAAACTACTGCCCTCTGAGCTACCCGTTAGAGCTGGCCTCTGAGTGACCTGTCACTTACTTACTTCCAATGTAATGAATAAAAGTGTGGTAATCTCAAGTCTTTTCTCTTTGCCCAGAGCAGCCTGGATCAGGCCCAAGCTCAGCTTTTTCTCGAAGTCTCATTTCCACCTATATATTAATTAACTGGCCTTGTGCTCTCGGGCTCACAGGAGATTAGACTTTAACTGCAGAGATTCTAGTTACATTCCCTATCCCTTTGTCCTACATATATAGACTACATTAGTTATAGTCAAGAAAAACTCCACTGAAATACCCTGAAGGGGAAGAAAAAGGCACAAACACTCCATCTGACTAATTTCTGCCACTCATTACAGTGAGTGGCTTCTCACTACAATAACTTACCATTCATGTCTAGATGTCCCCCTAAAGCCTCAGGTACGCAGGCCATTTTGAAAGTGGCTAAATCCAGAGTGTGACTGATTGATACTGGGATTAAGGGTGTGAACGCTACCCCGACTAAGTAGTCTGAATTAGATCAAAGGGGCAGAAAGACACTCTCTTTATGTTCCTTTTGCTGATTCCACCACCAGGAACAGTTGCCTCTCTGGTACCCACCCTTGGAGCCAGCTGATTATGGACTGAAACTTCTATGAACTGTAAGTCAAATAAACCTTTCCCCCTTTAACTCTTGGTGTTGGGTATTTTATCTTAGCATGAGACAAAAGTAACAAAGACAAACACCAACAGTTTCAAAGAAGGTATCATCACGCCTATTCTGAGGCTTTCCTGGGAACCACAGCCCACCAAAGTAGTCAAAAGAAAAGTTGCCACTTAATAAAAGACTTTAGGCAAGTTAGGACCTAGTTCTCAGATCCTCTCTTGACCAAATTATACTGACTCTTTCCAAGCAGATACAGATCTAACAAAAACAAAACCCGCAGCAAAATGAAGGGTTCTGGGGAAGAATGACAGAGATGTGTAATTTGATAAATACATCAAACACTCAAGTGAACATAACTTGCATTTATTTTTTGCATATCTAAAAGTAGAATACATGCTCAATCTTTCTAATAATCTGTCTCTACAATGGGGATTTCATTGGCATAGTATATTTTTGTTGTAGCATGTTAGCTGTTTCATAAGATATTTAACAATAGTCCTTTTTCTACATCAAAGGGCTTAAATGACTAAGCCCAACAACTAAGGTGTTGCTATCATTATTTCTATTTTCTGGGTTATGAAACTGAGGGTTGCTTGGGGCCAAAAAACCGCCAAAAGATTCCTTTTTTAATTAAATAGTTATCAACTCTGCCATTTCTAAATTAAGAAATGCAATGAGACCTACAATATGAGTGCTGAAAATACCGGTCATAGGTCTTTACTAAAAATTTAGTCTGCTTAAGCCTGTTAAATAGACTTCACTAATCTGCTCTCAGGACATTTATGTAAGGAATCACATCCTGTATCTAAAGTAGCACCAAAGACCACTTACCACAGAAGGTGAGGGGGGTGGTGCTAAGGTGGCTCAGGCTCACAGTATGAGGACTGGCTGCTTTGTTTTATATGCTGATCAGACACTACACCCTTACTCGCAGGCCGCTTGCTCACATGGTCCTAAACAGCATAGAAAGTCTTCCGACCAGATCACAATCCCTCTACTTAAGAGAAAGACACCAAGAAGCAGCAGCAGCACTTACACAAGACAAAGATGCTGCATGAGTCCTATTAGGAGATTTGCTAGGTTTAAAATAAGATTAGTACAAATATAAGATTAATACAAAAAAATGTAATTAAGAGTTCTGAAGTAGGGGCTGGGGATATAGCTCAGTGGTTCTGGCGCCTGTCTTGCAAGCGCAAGGACCGGGTTTGATCCCCAGTAATCATGTAACAATACTGGGCGTGGAGACTCACGCCCAGCAGCAACCAGTACCACATACCACAGTGCTGGGCATGGTGGCTCATGCCTGTAATCCCAGCACTCGGGAGGCAGAGGCAGGAGGATTGCTGTGATGTGAGTTTGAGGCTGAGTTCAGGTCCAGCCTCAACTACAAAGCGAGACACACAACTATTTAATCTGTGCATAGATTTCTATACACCTACAGTCCCAAAAATAAAAATCAAAAAGCAACTCTGAAAATACTACACCAACTAGCCAGGCATGGTGGTACATGCCTGTAATGCCAGCACTCAGGAGGCTGAGGCAGGAGGATCACTTTGAGTTCAAGGCCAGCCTGGGCTACACAGTGACCTCAAAACTGAACTACAGAGCAAGACTTTATCTCAATAACAAACAAAAAATACACCAATCAAACCTATCCTAAAGCCAAGGATTAGAGTTAAATTATAAGTATAAATTATGCTTATCATTTAGAGGTACTATAACAGAGTGAGTTAACACAGGCATTTGAGATGCACAAAGGCATCTTGAAACTCAAAACTGAGTCTTGCTCTGCATCAGCAACTCACCAGGTGTGGGATTTGGCAGGTTATTTAAGTGCTCTGAGCATCAGGCTTCTCAAAAGCAAAACAGAACACCATTTACTTTTCCAAGATGGTTTTGAGCACTGCCAATCCAGATACTCATCCGGATACATACACTGTTATGAAAGATCCCTTTTGTGATATTCAGAGCATGTGCTAGGTAAACGCAGGAAAATAAAAACGGTATCTTCAATATCATAATCAGCTGATAACTCATTACATTAAGAGCACCTTTAAGAACAGAAATTAAGGTTCTAAAGTAATACATTAATTTATCAAGTGTACTCATTTATAAAACTATAATGAAATCTACACATCCTCAGAAGTGCTCAATAAGACCAGATTTATTGGTACATTTCTCTTTTTTTCTTTGAGTCAGGGTCTTGCTTGTTTTGTAGTTCAAACTGAACTCACGGTAATTGCTGTGAATTCAGCCTTGAACTTATAGCAATCCTCCTGCCTCTGCCTCCCAAGTGCTGAGATTATAGGAGTTACCACACACACAAAAACACACACACACACACAAAACAGTGCTGGTGTGGTACACAGGCTACAGGAAAAGATCTTGCGTGAATAAAACTGTTAGTGCAACACAGGGTCTCTGCTGTTTTTGCAATCTCTCCAATTAGCCTGACACTCTTTTAAAAAATCAAATTAAAACTGGGCATATATACAGCTTAGCAGCACCATGCCTGCCTGGCAAGCATAAGGTCCTGAAGTTCAATCCCTAGTATTGGGAAAAAAATAAAATTAAACCCTAAATGTATACAATTCAGGCTGCCATGTAGGAAAAAGGCTATCAGTTAATTAATTAATGTGCATTTTTAGCATATTTCAAATAAATACAGACTTGTTAAAAGTCTTAGATGTATTATTAGGTTACATTGAGGCCTTCAGATCACATAATTTGGGGCTAGAACATCCTTTTATATATCAGTTTCACAGTAATTTTTGTTTGTTTTGTTTTGATATGGGAACCATGGCTTTTGCACTGAGCCACATTCTCAGAATTTTTTTTTTTTTTTTGAGACCAAGTCTTGCTGTTGCCAGGTGGGACTTGAACTTTTGATCCTCCCTCCTCAGTTCTCAAACTGCTGAGATTATAGGCATAAGCCACTGTACCCAGTTCTGTAGTAATTATTCTTTAACCATCAAAGTTCAGGTTCTACCAGAATTTTCACGTTTTTTACAGGAGTTATTCTGTCCTATTCCCACTAAGAATGATGATCCTTCTTCACATGTACACATTATAAATTCCATGGCTTTCTGAAAGACTCAACTCAAAAGTTACATTATGAAGTGTTTCTTTATCACTAAGTAGGTGCAAGAACTGATTCTTCTCTCTCTCTTTTTTCCAGTACTGCGGATCAAAGTCTAGACTTTGTGCTTATGAGGCAGGCACGGTGGCACTGAGCTAAATCTCCAGCCCCAAGAACCGATTCCGATTCCTGACCCTGCTCCAGAGGCCACCTGGTACTCCACCATCTTCTTCACCGTGTCTCTAACCCATTCCTCAACTGCAGTTTCACATAAAATTCAGTATCTACTGAGACATATGCCATCTGCTTGTATCTAGCAACTTCACTCTTTTAAACCTTTGGTTAGTCAATACATTTATGGGGATGTTGACATCTCACCCATAATATGCCTTTCCAACTGAACTTTTTTTGGTACCAGGAATTGAACTCCCCGGTCACCACCTGTACTTTAAGTAAACTACAAACTCTCTGAGAATTACTTTTCTCACATGTGAAATGTGGATAAAGATATTATCTACCTTAAAGTGTAGTTGAGAGATTAAATGAAATAATATATATAAACCACCCAGCACAGAGGAGTTTAGTGTTAGAATACTGGTAATGAAGATAATCCAAAAATCCTGTTGCAAATACCTAAGAACTTCAGGTA